>JAXIVJ010001039.1:15000-135000 GCA_036785665.1 Chirona hameri
TGCCCATCAAATCAGGTGCCCTTTTTTGCACAGCTAGCTGTTCGACCCAAATCGACTTTGGCCATGGTTATTTCCATTTAAATTCGTCAACCAATATAAGCCACACAATGTATGACCAATATAAGCGCTGCTATAAGCGGCTAGCAGCCAATCTCTAATCCTCGGCAGTTCAGCCGTCACTGCAGGGTCCGATCCAATCGTTCCAGTGCCAGATGTCCAGACCTGCGTAGTCGCACTTGCTTGGGCCGTGGCGAACTAGAGAGTCCCACGGGTGGCCGCCGGCGCCGCACCAGCACGCCGGAATCGACTATCGGGCCGAGCTGGTCGGTCTCGGGCTCGCCTTCCACTGGCGGTGCTGGCCGTGTGTCAAAACTGCGCACCTAGCCAGCGGCGACTGAACGGCGGGGATGGAACTACTGGGATGGAACGACGGAACGACGAGGATGGAATGATGAGGATGAACGATGAGGATGGAACGACGGGGATGGAACGACGGGGATGGAACGACTAGGATGGAACGATGAGGATGGAACGACGGGGATAAAACGACGAGGATAAAACGACGAGGATGGAACGACTGGGATGGAACGACAGGATGGAACGACGAGGACGGAACGATTGGGATGGAACGACGGGATGAACGACGAGGATGGAACGACGAGGACGGAACGATTGGGATGAACGACGGGGATGGAACGACGAGGTTGAACGACAGGATGGAACAACAGGATAGAACAACAAAGTCCCACACGGAACAAGATTTGCTCAAGAGCCGCCAATGTTGACACTGCACCTCTGGAGTCGGAGTATGGGGGGGGGGGTCCTGCAGTGGCTTCTGAGTTACTGAAGTTACAGGTATGTCGCCTGCACCGCAGTCAAACCTCATGTTCCTCCGAAATGTGCAATGCGCATTAGTTTCATCCTTAAAGTACATAACAAAATAATTGTGTTCCTTTCCCCAGTTTTTTTTTCTCTCGCATCAACACACTATAATGTCATAGCAGCTATTCACCAGTACCTTATCATCGGATTCCCTTGCATGTATCGTCACTGTCCGGCTTGGGGCAATCTTGCCGTAACGGTTCTGAAATAGCACCTCGCCAGTCTATAGGGATCGCTAACTGCCGTAACCTGCCTGGCCAACTTCCGCGGCACTGGCCCGTGCCGCCCAATGCAGCGATTTGCGCTGGCTTCGGTGGTAGTGTCCGCAGTGAAGTGCACCGGATAGGGGTTATGGTGGTTGACTTTATTACCGACAGTTGGAGGCATCATTCGCTGGTCATATGTCTCCAGCGGGGTCTATTGCGCGAGATTGCATATCGATTTGATGGTCGTAGAAATGTTTAAAGGGCTCGATTCAAGTCATCAAGTCATTCGCAACTTACAACCTCAACTAGTGTTATTAAATTATATTTGAGTTTGATAACGCCATTGTTGTGTCCCCTCCACACTGGGGTTCTGCTCGGGAACGCCACACACGCCGAAGACTCGGGTGAGCTAATTGTATTCACCTTTAGAACTGGCGAACCCAACCACAACAAAACCTCGTGCCTGTCTCCCGGAGGTCACGTCCTTAGTTGTGGCCACCAACAACAGTCGCAATAAATATAACATCGTAACAAGGACGAATTGAACCGCGCGCAAATGGTTTGATAACGGAAAATAAGCATATATTAATCCCGAACCGTAACATCACTTCTGTAGTGCCAATCAGACGGAAATGATAAATAATCTGATCTGTATCAGACTATTCGCCCACATCAAACGATACAACTTTGGCGCACGAAATATAAACAAACGATAATGCAGACCCAACACCACCCCTCTCTTTGAAGAAGCTCCTTCCTCGGGAAAGGAACCCCAGAAACGGCTAACTACCTAAACCTATGGCGAGTATCGTTGTGGGGCTCTACTCGGCGTCCACTGCGCCTCGGAGGAACCGGACTACCCAGCGAGACCGCCGGGGAAGCGCCAACAGTGCCGGGCTCGGGAGTCGTCTCCACCGAGACGTCGGGCAGAGGAGGGCAGCCTGGACTTCATGGACCGTTAGGAGCTTGGGACCTGACTCACCGGTAGCTCCTCCGTCACCTCCCCAACCTCCTGCGTGCCCGGGCACGAGCCGCCTGGCGTGCACCCGCTCACCTGTGGCCAGCCGGTAACTGACAGGTCCGGTCCTGCCACCCGCTCACCTGTGGCCAGCCGGTAACTGACAGGTCCGGTCCTGCACCCGCTCACCTGTGGCCAGCCGGTAACTGACAGGTCCGGTCCTGCACCCCGCTCACCTGTGGCCAGCCGGTAACTGACAGGTCCGGTCCTGCAGCGGATCTGGACAGACTGCTGCCCCTCAGCGCGTCCGCTTACCGGCTTACGCACCCGGACCCAGTCGCCCCCTCCCAACGCGGGGCGGTGGTGGCAGTCCGGTCGTATTGCGCTTTGTAAGCTGCTTGATAGCAGCTGTGGTGCTGCCGAACGGCGTGATCGCGGCTGCTACTGGCGGACGAGCCGCGCAGTGCTACATCCAGCACCGTCCGCGCCTCCCGCCCCTCATCAAAACGAAAGGCGTCTCGCCTGTAGCGGGGTGCGGCGTGTCACGGTACTCAGAGAGGAACCTCCGAAGGAACGTCCGGCGCGGCTCCCGCGCCAGCCGGACGACTGAATCGCCCCCTTGACGGTGCGGTTGAGCCGCTGCACCATACCGCACGTTTGCGGCGAGTAGGGGAGCTGAAGGTCTGCCGCACTCCGAGCCTGCTCAAAAACTCACCGAGCTGAGTAGAGCGGAATGCCGGGCCGTTGTCGGAGACTAGCTCCCCTGGCACACCTTCTCAGAAGAACACCATCTCCAGGAAGTGTAAGATCGTGCCCGCTGTCGCGTCGGAACAGAGCGCGACTTCCGGCCATCGGCTGTACATATCACACAGCACGATGCCGTAACGTTCCGATAGGGGTCCACTCATGGGCCCGATCACGTCAATCATCACTCGCTGCCATGGGCCGTCTGGCAGCGAGATCGGATGAAGCGGGGGCCTCTCCCTCCGCACGCGTTCATCGTGCTGGGAGCAGACCTCACAGCTCCTCAGCAGGTCCTGAACCTCTCGGTCCAGGCGCGGCCACCAGAGCCGCACCCGGAGGCGCCGCTTCGTGTGGACCACCCCCTGGTGTCCCTCGTGCGCGTTAGCTAGGATGCGCGGTCTCAACGCCGCCGGGACGACCAGCCGGTCAGCGCGGAATAGCAGAGAGCCGTGGCAGGACAACTCGTGTCGGATCTGGTAGAATCCAGCCGCCCGCTGATCGTCATCTTGCCGGCGGCGCGGCCACTCGCTCTCTCCATACTTCCGGACGACACTGAGCTGGTCGTCCGCGGCGGAGGTATTTGCAAACTCGGACTCGCTAATGGCCGCAGCCACAGCGAGAGCAGCGATCTGGACACTATCATCGTCCGGCCACCAGGTCTCTGCTACCGGGAGGCGGGACAAACCGTCGGCCACTACATTGTTTGCAGACCTCAAGTACTCTACCTCGAACGAAAACTCGAGTAGCCGAGCCTCCCACCGCGCGACTCGACGGCCGACACGGTTAGAGCCCTTAGGGCCAAAACATCGTACAGAGTGCCTGGTGGTCCGTGCGTAGCGTGAATCTCCTCCCCCAGAGATAGGTGTCTGAACTTCTCGCTCGCCCACACGCAGGTCAGCGCCTCCTTCTCTACTACGGAGTAGTTTCGCTCAGCTGGACTGAAACGACTTGGAGGCGTATGCGATGACTCGCGGCTTACCTGCAGCGCCCGTTTTGCGTGACGCACGCGCCACAGCCCACATCACTGGCGTCTGTAGTCAGGACCGTCGGGAGCGCCGGGTCAAACATCCCCAGCGCCGAAGCGTCCCGGATCACCCGCTTCACCTTGTGGACAGTGTCCGACAGCACTGCTGTCCAGACAAGCTTGTTTGCGCGCAACGCCGTTCGTAGCGGCTCTACTGCCTCAGTGAATGGAGCCACCAACCTCTCGTGGTAGCTGACAGCGCCCAGGAAAGCGCGGAGGCCCTTCTCATCCTGGGGTCAGGAGCCTCAGTAGCGGTCGGATCCGCGCCGGGTCGATGCTCACTCCGCTGCCGAGACCAGATATCCCAGGTACGAGATTTCTCCCCGGCTGGTCACACTCTTCGACCAGTTCACACGGACGCGGTGAGCCCTGAACCGCTCCAACACTTCTCTCAGTCGAGAGTCGTGTTCACTCTGGGAAGCTGCGTGACAGAGGATATCGTCCAAATGGACCTCTACACCAGGAATTCCTTCAACATCGAGGACATAACCCGCTGGAAGCATGGTCCAGCGCTGGCGAGACCGAAGTCACACGCCTGAAACGATAGAGGCCCTGGTGACTCGTGAAGGTTGTGAGGTCCTGACTATCAGGATGGAGCTTCAGCTGATGATACGCATCCTTCAAGTCCAGCCTCGAGAAAACCTGCGAGCCACTGAGACGATCCAACACGTCTTCGATCCTGGTGAGAGGGTAGCCGTCAGTGATCACCGCTTTGTTGACCATCCTCATGTCAACGCAGAGCCGCACGCTACCGTCTGTCTTCCGCCCCACCACCAGCGGTGAGACCCAGCTGGCGGCACTCACCTTTTCAATGCCTCTCCAGCTGGTTCAGCCGTGCGCTTACCTCATCAACCACTGACAGAGGCAGTCGGCGCAGAGGCTGCCTCACTGGAGTCACTCCCTGGGTCCACCGTCACCCGGTGCTGGTAGCCAAGGATGGCTGGCTGGTCTTCGGGTGGACTGAAAGGTGGACTGGAAGGTGGACTGGAAGGTGGACTGGCAGGTGGGTTGGCGAGGGTAGGTTGCTCAGGAGCTGGGCTGGACTGGATCGGAGGCACTGCGGACACCACACACACTCGTTATCCACAATATTTACCCCAAACACCCGCATCATATCCAAACCCATCAGAGCACGTCCCTGTGCGACAGTATACACACATACATCAGCAGTCCTACCATTACATGACAAGGTGACACTTTTCTTCCCCACTACATCTAAGACATTCCCCATAAGCACATAGTTCACGATCTGACTCCTGCAAGTCTCCCCCACGACCTTCCGGGGGAGGAGGGACACTGGTGACCCAGAGTCTACAGTCAACTTCACCTCTGAGCCCTCCACCAAGGCCGGGATCACCAGGGAGGACTCCCCCACAGACAGAACTTCCACACTTAAGACCACCTTCTTTCCCTGAGCAGGCTGACGACAATGCTGTGCGAAATGGTTCTGCCTACCACACTTGGCACACTTCACCCTCTGGGCAGGACAACACTGATCACCGCGGCGGTGGCCCAACCTCCCACAACCCCAGCACTGGCTGGAACTCCCGAACTGCTGCTGCTGCTGCTGAGGAGACCCAGACTGCTGCTGCCACTGTGGAGGCCTGGACTTGCCGCTCCTGCCACCACCACTGTCATGCTGGCGCCTCGTGCGCTGCTGTACTGCCTGAACTGGAAGGGTTGGTCCGGCACCTACAGCGGTGGGATGCTCCATCTCCTTGGCTTCCCGTTCTGCAGACTGCAGCATCTCCGCTATGTTGAGGGACTTTTCCAGGGTAAGTTCCGCCCCCTCCTACAGTAGACGCTGACGGAGCTTAGAGGAGGCCGTTCGCTCGATCAGCTGGTCTCGGATGAACTCGTCTGTCCGATCACTGTATTCACAGGTGCTTGTCAGCTGACGGAGGGAAGACACCCACTGGAGGACAGGCTCTCCAGGGTGCTGGGCTCGGCTCCGGAACCTGTACCGTTCTGCACACACGTTCTGCTTGGGTGCAAAATGGGCTTCGAGCAGTCGCTTGGCGAAACTGAAGTCATCCCCCCCCCCTCCTCCTTAACGCCAACAGGGAGGGACTCATACACCCGCTGGCCCTCGGCCCCGAGGCAGGTGAGCAACACTGCCTGCTTCCTGGCAGGGGAGAAACAATCCCCGCCCACAGCGACAAGAAAATTACCGAACATTCTGATCCATCGCGGCCAGGGAACTGCCGCGTCGGCCCCGGCCGTAGGCAAAAATGGCGCGAGGGCCGCCGAGAAATCCATGGCTCCCGGTTAAACACACGCGGTTTACGCCTCGTCGCCACTTCTTGTGTCCGGGGTTCTGCTCGGGAACGCCACACACGCCGAAGACTCGGGTGAGCTAATTGTATTCACCTTTAGAACTGGCGAACCCAACCACAACAAAACCTCGTGCCTGTCTCCCGGAGGTCACGTCCTTAGTTGTGGCCACCAACAACAGTCGCATTAAATATAACATCGTAACAAGGACGAATTGAACCGCGCCGCAAATGGTTTGATAACGGAAAATAAGCATATATAATCCCGAACCGTAACATCAACTTCTGTAGTGCCAATCAGACGGAAATGATAAATAATCTGATCTGATCAGCACTATTCGCCCACCATCAAACGAATACAACTTTGGCGCACGAAATATAAACAAACGAATAATGCAGACCCAACACCACCCCTCTCTTTGAAGAAGCTCCCTTCCCTCGGGAAAGGAACCCCAGAAACGGCTAACTACCTAAACCTATGGCGAGTATCGTTGTGGGGCTCTACTCCGGCGTCCACTGCGCCTCGGAGGAACCGGACTACCCAGCGAGACCGCCGGCGGAGCGCCAACAGTGCCGGGCTCGGGAGTCGTCTCCACCGAGACGTCGGGCAGAGGAGGGGCAGCCTGGACTTCTGGACCGTTAGGAGCTGGGACTTGACTCACCGGTAGCTCCTCCGTCACCTCGCCACCTCCCGCGTGTCCGGGCACGAGCCGCCTGGCGTGCACCCGCTCACCTGTGGCCAGCCGGTAACTGACAGATCCGGTCCTGCACCCGCTCACCTGTGGCCAGCCGGTAACTGACAGGTCCGGTCCTGCACCCGCTCACCTGTGGCCAGCCGGTAACTGACAGGTCCGGTCCTGCACCCGCTCACCTGTGGCCAGCCGGTAACTGACAGGTCCGGTCCTGCACCCGCTCACCTGTGGCCAGCCGGTAACTGACAGGTCCGGTCCTGCACCCGCTCACCTGTGGCCAGCCGGTAACTGACAGGTCCGGTCCTGCACCCGCTCACCTGTGGCCAGCCGGTAACTGATAGGTCCGGTCCTGCACCCGCTCACCTGTGGCCAGCCGGTAACTGACGTTTCCGGTCCTGCAGCGGATCTGGACAGACTGCTGCCCCTCAACGCGTCCGCTTACCGGCTTACGCACCCGGACCCAGTCGCCCCCTCCCAACGCGGGGCGGTGGCGGCAGTCCGGCCGTATTGCGCTTTGTAAGCTGCTTGATAGCAGCTGTGGTGCTGCCGAACGGCGTGATCGCGACTGCTACTGGCGGACGAGCCGCGCAGTGCTACATCCAGCACCGTCCGCGCCTCCCACCCCCTCATCAAAACGAAAGGCGTCTCGCCTGTAGCGGGGTGCGGCGTGTCACGGTACTCAGAGAGGAACCTCCGAAGGAACGTCCGGCGCGGCTCCCGCGCCAGCCGGGACGACTGAATCGCCCCCTTGACGGTGCGGTTGAGCCGCTCCACCATACCGCACGTTTGCGGCGAGTAGGGGGAGCTGAAGGTCTGCCGCACTCCGAGCCTGCTCAAAAACTTATCGGGCTGAGTAGAGCGGAATGCCGGGCCGTTGCCGGAGACTAGCTCCCCTGGCACACCTTCTCGGGAGAACACCATCTCCAGGAAGTGTAGGATCGTGCCCGCTGTCGCGTCGGAACAGAGCGCGACTTCCGGCCATCGGCTGTACATATCACACAGCACGATGCCGTAACGTTCCGATAGGGGTCCACTCATGGGCCCGATCACGTCAATCATCACTCGCTGCCATGGGCCGTCTGGCAGCGAGATCGGATGAAGCGGGGGCCTCTCCCTCCGCACGTGTTCATCGTGCTGGGAGCAGACCTCACAGCTCCTCAGCAGGTCCTGAACCTCTCGGTCCAGGCGCGGCCACCAGAGCCGCACCCGGAGGCGCCGCTTCGTGCGGACCACCCCCTGGTGTCCCTCGTGCGCGTTAGCTAGGATGCGCGGTCTCAACGCCGCCGGGACGACCAGCCGGTCAGCGCGGAATAGCAGAGAGCCGTGGCAGGACAACTCGTGTCGGACTGGTAGGAACCAGCCGCCCGCTGATCATCATCTTGCCGGCGGCGCGGCCACTCGCTCTCTCCATACTTCCGGACGACGCTGAGCTGCTCGTCCGCGGCGGAGGTATCTGAAAACTCGGACTCGCTAATGGCCGCAGCCACAGCGAGAGCAGCGATCTGGACACTATCATCGTCCGGCCACCAGGTCTCTGCTACCGGGAGGCGGGACAAGCCGTCGGCCACTACATTGTTCGCAGACCTCACGTACTCTACCTCGAACGAAAACTCGAGAAGCCGAGCCTCCCACCGCGCGACTCGACGGCCGACACGGTTAGAGCCCTTAGGGCCAACAATCGTACATAGTGCCTGGTTGTCCGTGCGTAGCGTGAATCTCCTCCCCCAGAGATAGTGCCTGAACTTCTCGCTCGCCCACACGCAGGCCAGCGCCTCCCTCTCTACTACTGAGTAGTTTTGCTCAGCTGGACTGAACGACTTGGAGGCGTACGCGATGACTCGCGGCTTACCTGAGGCGTCCGTTTGTGTGACGCACGCGCCACAGCCCACATCACTGGCGTCTGTGGTCAGGACCGTCGGGAGCGTCGGGTCAAACATCCCCAGCGCCGAAGCGTCCCGGATCACCCGCTTCACCTTGTGGACAGTGTCCGACAGCACTGCTGTCCAGACAAACTTGTCTGCGCGCAGCGCCGCTCGGAGCGGCTCTACTGCCTCAGTGAATCGAGCCACACCTCGCGTGGTAGCTGACCGCGCCCAGGAAAGCGCGGAGGCCCTGCTCATCCTGGGGGTCAGGAGCCTCCAGTAGCGGTCGGATCCGCTCCGGGTCGATGCTCACTCCCACTGCCGAGACCAGATATCCCAGGTACGAGATTTCGCCCCGGCTGGTCACACTCTTCGACCAGTTCACACGGACGCGGTGATCCCTGAACCGCTCCAACACTTCTCTCAGTCGAGAGTCGTGCTCACTCTGGGAAGCTGCGTGGCAGAGGATATCGTCCAGATAGACCTCTACACCAGGAATTCCCTTCAACATCGAGGACATAACCCGCTGGAAGCATGGTCCAGCGCTGGCGAGACCGAAGTTCACACGCCTGAAACGATAGAGGCCCTGGTGACTCGTGAAGGTTGTGAGGCCCTGACTATCAGGATGGAGCTTCAGCTGATGATACGCATCCTTCAAGTCCAGCCTCGAGAAAACCTGCGAGCCACTGAGACGATCCAACACGTCTTCGATCCTGGGGAGAGGGTAGCCGTCAGTGATCACCGCTTTGTTGACCATCCTCATGTCAACGCAGAGCCGCACGCTACCGTCTGTCTTCCGCCCCACCACCAGCGGTGAGACCCAGCTGGAGGCACTCACCTTTTCAATGACGCCTTGCCTCTCCAGCTGGTTCAGCCGTGCACTTACCTCATCAACCACTGACGGAGGCAGTCTGCGCAGAGGCTGCCTCACTGGGGTCACCCCTGGGTCCACCGTCACCCTGTGCTGGTAGCCAAGGATGGCTGGCTGGTCTTCGGGTGGACTGGAAGGTGGACTGGCCGGTGGACTGGCGAGGGCAGGTTGCTCAGGAGCTGGGCTGGACTGGATCGGAGGCACTGCGGACACCACACACACTTTGTTATCCATAATATTTACCCCAAACGCCCGCATCATATCCAAACCGATCAGAGCACGTCCCTGTGCGACAGCATACACACATACATCAGCAGTCCTACCATTACATGACACGGTGACACTTTTCGTCCCCACTACATCTAAGACATTCCCCCATAATCACACAGTTCATGATCTGACTCCTGCAAGTCTCCCCCCACGACCTTCCGGGGGAGGAGGGACACTGGTGACCCAGAGTCTACAGTCAACTTCACCTCCGAGCCCTCCACCAAGGCCGGGATCACCAGGGAGGACTCCCCCACAAACAGAACTTCCACACTTGAGACCACCTTCTTTCCCTGAGGAGGCTGACGACAATGCTGTGCGAAATGGTTCTGCCTACCACACTTGGCACACTTCACCCTCTGGGCAGGACAACACTGATCACCGCGGCGGTGGCCCAACCTCCCACAACCCCAGCACTGGCTGGAACTCCCGGACTGCTGCTGCTGCTGCTGAGGAGGCCCAGACTGCTGCTGCCACTGTGGAGGCCTGGACTTGCCGCTCCTGCCACCACCACTGTCATGCTGGCGCCTCGTGCGCTGCTGTACTGCCTGAACTGGAAGGGTTGGTCCGGCACCTACAGCGGTGGGATGCTCCATCTCCTTGGCTTCCCGTTCTGCAGACTGCAGCATCTCCGCTATGGTGAGGGACTTTTCCAGGGTGAGTTCCTACCCCTCCATCAGTAGACGCTGACGGAGCTTAGAGGAGGCCGTTTGCTCGATCAGTTGGTCGCGGATGAACTCGTCTGTCCGATCACTGTATTCACAGGTGCTTGCCAGCTGACGGAGGGAAGACACCCACTGGAGGACAGGCTCTCCAGGGTGCTGGGCTCGGCTCCGGAACCTGTACCGTTCTGCACACACGTTCTGCTTGGGTGCAAAATGGGCTTCGAGCAGTCGCTTGGCGAAACTGAAGTCATCCCCCCCTCCTCCTTAACGCCAACAGGGAGGGACTCATACACCCGCTGGCCCTCGGCCCCGAGGCAGGTGAGCAACACTGCCTGCTTCCTGGCAGGGGAGAAACAATCCCCGCCCACAGCGACAAGAAAATTGCCGAACATTCTGATCCATCGCGGCCAGGGAACTGCCGCGTCGGCCCCGGCCGTAGGCAAAAATGGCGCGGGGGCCGCCGAGAAATCCATGGCTCCCGGTTAAACACACGCGAGTTAACGCCTCGTCGCCACTTGTTGTGTCCCCCTCCACACTGGAGTTCTGCTCGGGAACGCCACACACGCCGAAGACTCGGGTGAGCTAATTGTATTCACCTTTAGAACTGGCGAACCCAATCACAACAAAACCTCGTGCCTGTCTCCCGGAGGTCACGTCCTTAGTGGTGGCCACCAACAACAGTCGCAATAAATATAACATCGTAACAAGGGCGAATTGAACCGCGCCGCAAATGGTTTGATAACGGAAAATAAGCATATATAATCCCGAACCGTAACATCAACTTCTGTAGTGCCAATCAGACGGAAATGATAAATAATCTGATCTGATCTGCACTATTCGCCCACCATCAAACGAATACAACTTTGGCGCACGAAATATAAATACACGAATAATGCAGACCCAACACCTGAAAACAAATATTGATATTACGAAATATTGATCATTGAAATGATGTCTGTCATCGTGTATTGTATATCTCTGAGGCTTATAGTACGGTGATACTTATATTCCGTGGGCTGTTGACTATGCTATGCTTGAGGTGTCGATATTATTATGCTGGCGAGGTGTTGATGGTATTGGGGCGTTGACACATTCCGATATCCTCTTACACATTACACATATCAGTCTACACATTATGGAGGACATATCGGGCGATTATTGTAACCTCCGATATCCTCTTACACATATCAGTCTACACATTATGGAGGACATATCGGGCGATTATTGTAACCTCCGATATCCTCTTACACATATCAGTCTACACATTATGGAGGACATATCGGGCGATTATTGTAACCTCCGATATCCTCTTACACATATCAGTCTACACATTATGGAGGACACATATCGGGCGATTATTGTAACCACCGATATCCTCTTACACATATCAGTCTACACATTATGGAGGACATATCGGGCGATTATTGTAACCATGGGCGCCATATAACCTAGGAGTTGCGGCGCCCTGAAGCCCACATCATCATCATCATCATCATTATTATTATTATTATTATTATTTTAACCTGAGCACTTAAGGCATACAGTCACTTCTCGGCCAATAGGCGCTTTCTTGTTCGTTTCGAAACAGAGCACTACTCTGTTTCTCGATACTGAACTGACTTGTAGGTAAGCCTGGCTCATTTAGTGTGACTAGGCACTTAGGCAGGGCAGCGCTCATTTAGTGTGACTAGGCACTTAGGCAGGGCAGCGCTCATTTAGTGTGACTAGGCACTTAGGCAGGGCAGCGCTCATTTAGTGTGACTAGGCACTTAGGCAGGGCAGCGCTCATTTAGTGTGACTAGGCACTTAGGCAGGGAAGCGCTCATTTAGTGTGCCTAGGCACTTAGGCAGGGCAGCGCTCATTTAGTGTGACTAGGCACTTAGGCAGGGCAGCGCTCATTTAGTGTGACTAGGCATTTAGGCAGGGCAGCGCTCATTTAGTGTGACTAGGCACTTGGCAGGACAGCGCTCATTTAGTGTGACTAGGCATTTATGCAGGGCAGAGCTCATTTAGTGTGACTAGGCACTTAGGCAGGGCAGTGCTCATTTAGTGTGACTAGGCACTTATGCAGGGCAGCGCTCATTTAGTGTGACTAGGCACTTATGCAGGGCAGCGCTCATTTAGTGTGACTAGGCACTTAGGCAGGGCAGCGCTTATTTAGTGTGACTAGGCACTGAGGCAGGACAGCGCTCATTTAGTGTAACTAGGCACTTGGTAGGGCAGCGATAATTTAGTGTGACTAGGCACTTAGGCAGGACAGCGCTTATTTAGTGTAACTAGGCACTTAGGCAGGGCAGCGCTCATTTAGTGTGACTAGGCACTTAGGCAGGACAGCGCTAATTTAGTGTGACTAGGCACTTAGGCAGGGCAGCGCTTATTTAGTGTGACTAGGCACTTAGGCAGGGCAGCGCTCATTTAGTATGACTAGTCACTTAGGCAGGGCAGCGCTCATTTAGTGTGACTAGGCACTTAGGCAGGACAGCGCTAATTTAGTGTGACTAGGCACTTAGGCAGGGCAGCGCTCATTTAGTATAACTAGGCACTTAGGCAGGGCAGCGCTCATTTTGTGTGACTAGGCACTTAGGCAGGGCAGCGCTTGTTTAGTGTGACTAGGCACTTAGGCAGGGAAGCGCTCATTTAGTGTGCCTAGGCACTTAGGCAGGGCAGCGCTCATTTAGTGTGACTAGGCACTTAGGCAGGGAAGCGCTCATTTAGTGTGACTAGGCATTTAGGCAGGGCAGCGCTCATTTAGTGTGACTAGGCACTTGGCAGGACAGCGCTCATTTAGTGTGACTAGGCATTTATGCAGGGCAGAGCTCATTTAGTGCGACTAGGCACTTAGGCAGGGCAGTGCTCATTTAGTGTGACTAGGCACTTATGCAGGGCAGCGCTCATTTAGTGTGACTAGGCACTTGGGCAGGGCAGCGCTCATTTAGTGTGACTAGGAACTTAGACAGGGCAGCGCTCATTTAGTGTAACTAGGCACTTAGGCAGGGCAGCGCTTATTTAGTGTGACTAGGCACTGAGGCAGGACAGCGCTCATTTAGTGTAACTAGGCACTTGGTAGGGCAGCGATAATTTAGTGTGACTAGGCACTTAGGCAGGACAGCGCTTATTTAGTGTAACTAGGCATTTAGGCAGGGCAGCGCTCATTTAGTGTGACTAGGCACTTAGGCAGGACAACGCTCATTTAGTGTGACTAGGCAATTAGGCAGGGCAGCGCTCATTTAGTGTGACTAGGCACTTAGGCAGGGCAGCGCTTATTTAGTGTGACTAGGCACTTAGGCAGGGAAGCGCTCATTTAGTGTGCCTAGGCACTTAGGCAGGGCAGCGCTCATTTAGTGTGACTAAGCACTTAGGCAGGACAGCGCTCATTTAGTATAACTAGGCACTTAGACAGGGCAGCGCTCATTTAGCGTGACTATGCACTTAGGCAGGACAGCGCTAATTTAGTGTGACTAGGCACTTAGGCAGGGCAGCGCTCATTTAGTATAACTAGGCACTTAGGCAGGGCAGCGCTCATTTAGTGTGACTAGGCACTTAGGCAGGGCAGCGCTTATTTAGTATGACTAGTCACTTAGGCAGGGAAGCGCTCATTTAGTGTGCCTAGGCACTTAGGCAGGGCATCGCTCATTTAGTGTGACTAGGCACTTAGGCAGGGCAGCGCTCATTTAGTGTGACTAGGCACTTATGCAGGGAAGCGCTCATTTAGTGTGCCTAGGCACTTAGGCAGGGCAGCGCTCATTTAGTGTGACTAGGCACTTAGGCAGGGCAGCGCTCATTTAGTGTGACTAGGCATTTAGGCAGGGCAGCGCTCATTTAGTGTGACTAGGCACTTGGCAGGACAGCGCTCATTTAGTGTGACTATGCATTTATGCAGGGCAGAGCTCATTTAGTGTGACTAGGCACTTAGGCAGGGCAGTGCTCATTTAGTGTGACTAGGCACTTATGCAGGGCAGCGCTCATTTAGTGTGACTAGGCACTTGGGCAGGGCAGCGCTCATTTAGTGTGACTAGGAACTGAGGCAGGACAGCGCTCATTTAGTGTAACTAGGCACTTGGTAGGGCAGCGATAATTTAGTGTGACTAGTGACTAGGCACTTGTGCAGGACAGCGCTTATTTAGTGTAACTAGGCACTTAGGCAGGGCAGCGCTCATTTAGTGTGACTAGGCACTTGGCAGGACAGCGCTAATTTAGTGTAACTAGGCACTTAGGCAGGGCAGCGCTCATTTAGTATAACTAGGCACTTAGGCAGGGCAGCGCTTATTTAGTGTGACTAGGCACTTAGGCAGGACAGCGCTAATTTAGTGTGACTAGGCACTTAGGCAGGGCAGCGCTCATTTAGTATAACTAGGCACTTAGGCAGGGCAGCGCTCATTTAGCGTGACTAGGCAGTTAGGCAGGATAGCGCTTATTTAGTGTAACTAGACACTTAGGCAGGACAGCGCTAATTTAGTGTAACTAGGCACTTAGGCAGGGCAGCGCTCATTTAGTGTAACTTACCTGGCAGCAACTTAAGTGCGTTGCTCCGTCGGTATTTGCTGCGACTCAGCAATTGAGGTGCAAGCAAGAGTACAGTGCGCAGAACTGTACCGGGTGAAACCTGAACTACCTGCCTGCGGTTCCTCGCGACCCAGGGAGCGACTGGTGCGGAAGAGGCGATACTCCCGGCCAACGGTCGGTTTTACAACGTTCGCGTGGAGACTTGGCCTGGTAAATGGTTAACTTCGCCGAAAGAGGCCGGCGCCAACGACTGTAGTTTGTGTTTTGTGGCGGTCAGACTCGATTGCAGTAACACATGTGGTGGAGGGTGATGTCGGGGTAGCTGGGATCGGGGTAGCTTGGACACAATGATCATCATTTCAGTGGCCAAAGTGTCGCTGTCTTCGTGCTTGGCTTCAATCCTCTGAAGGAGTGTTTATCTGCGTTCTAGTTTATCTTCTTCGGTGAATCATCAGTCACATGATTGCCTTGGAAAACTCGGGGATATGCATTTCGTGGCACAAATGACAAATATTGTGGATTACTGAAAATAATACAAGCGGCGCAGCGACATAAGATTTAATCAGCGGTAAGATCACATATGGAACTATCCAGCAAAATGAATTACTGGAATACATGCCGTTTTACAAGCGTTGCATGCTTTCATAAAACTACAGTTTAATTAATTTATAATTATGTGTTCTGTTCGCCGTTCCTTCAGTCACCACTGACACAGAAGCGCTCCACTCTTGTGTGTATTTAAACTCAATGGTAACTGCAAAAAACTTAAACTTAAAGTACTTGCCACTTGGCACACATCCAGCCACCCTTGGCACACAGCCAGCGCACCTCCGCGCTACAGTCCGACGCACGACTCGACTGACTGCCGGCCGACCTCGCCGCGACCTTGACACAGTCTTGACATACGGAAGCCCCATTAACTATAGCTTACAACGCTACCGCCAGGGGAGAGCGAGCGCCGCTACGGTTAACATGTAACATTTCCCGTACGGCTTTTAACATAACTGAACTGAATAACTAAACACTACATTCCTCCTCCCTTGAAAGCATTTCCCTCCGGCTCACGCGAGACAGATATCTTCACAGTCTCTAAGTTATAACAAATCTGTCAGGCTCCTTACGCACACGTTTCGAACGTCTCACAGCGCCACCAGGACTCAGATCACTCACGACATCAGCTACACCTGCATGGTCATCACTGACAACTAACTCACCCGCAGTCACGGCTGCCGGCCTCTCAGGCTGGTCAGCAGCAGCAGCCAACGTACTTGCCGGACGGTGTGCGGGAGTCGTCTCCTCAGCAGGCTGCCCTGCCGCTGATGCAGAACGACCAGCGTCCATGTCCGCTGCTGCGACCGCCTCCGCCGTCTCCGCCGTCGCTGCAGTCGGGCCGGCCTCCTGTGCCGTTGCCGGCTGCGTCGCCAGCAGCGCAGCCTGACCGGTCTCCTCACGTTGTCGGTGGTCCGACGCTGTCGTCAGCCTCTCACCGTGGACACGTGAGCCGTCATCCAGCTGGTAGCTGACAGGTCCCAGCCGAGCTTCGACGCGTCTCGGCTCTGAGTACCACTGACGTCCTTTTCTTGGTCTCGGTACCAGTCGGCACCGAACTGAGTCACCGACTTCGAACTTCGGTGGTCTGGCACCCCGTTTGCTGTCAGTGTACTTCTTCTGGTACGCCTGTCGCCTCTGTACGCGGCTTCGTACTTGCTGGTTCTTCTCTTGTGTTGTCTCCAGTGCTCCCGCGTGCAGTTTTGTCCGTAGCTGCCTCCCATGTAGCAGCTCGGACGGGCTGACACCGGTAGTGGCGTGCGGCGTGCTCCGGTACTGTTGCAGGAACTTCTGCAGGTAGCGAGCTCTGTCCTCGCCGCTCCGGTCCGCCGCCTGGAGAGCCGCCTTCACAGTGCGGTTAGCGCGCTCCACCGCTCCCGACCCCGCCGGGTGATACGGTGTGACGCGAATGTGCCGCGTTCCCACGCTCCTCAGGTACACTCTGAAAGCGTCAGAAGTGAAGTGAGTGCCGTTGTCTGGCACCAGTTCTCTCGGATATCCTTCCCGAGACGACAGCGTCTCCAGGAACTGGATGGCAGCCTCCGTGCTGGGCTCCGAGCAGAACCCCACCTCGACCCACTTGGAGTAGTAGTCGATCAGAACTACTGCGAAGCGGTGCTGCCGCGGCGCCTCCATTGGCCCGATAAAGTCGATCCCGACTTTATCCCACGCTGCCGCCGGCAGAGGCACAGGTTGCAGCGGCGTGCTGCGCGTCCTGGCTGTCTTGTCGAGCACGGAACACACTTCACAGCTCTTGACAGCATCTTCAACTTCACTGTCCATTCTTGGCCACCAGTAGAGGTCTCTGGCGCGCTGCTTTGACCTCACGATTCCCTGGTGTCCCTCATGAGCTAGCGCCACCATCCTCGGCCGCAGCTCAGCCGGCACCACCACCCGCTGGCCGCGAACCACCAGGTCACCCACCAGACTCAGCTCCTCTCGGCAGTTAAAGAACGGCTGCAGCTACTCCGGACAGTCTCGGCGCCGACGTGGCCACCGCTGGGGGATCTGCAGCATCAGCTGCCTGAGCACCGGATCACGTCGTGTTGCCGTCAGCAGCTCGTCACGCTGCACACTCTCGAGCTGAGCCGTCACCGCAGCCACAGCCACGACGTCATCTTCCAGTCCCTCTTCTACACCAACTGGAAGTCTCGACAGGCCATCAGCTGGGTTGTCACAGCCCTTCACATACTCCACAGTAAAGTCATACGCCATCAGACGTGACGCCCACCGAGCGATTCTGAGGCCCGCTCGGCCCACCCCTGGTGACGTCATCAGAGTTCTAAGAGCGGCGTGATCCACTCTGAGACAGAACGATTTACCCCACAGGTATTTTCTCCATTTCTCGACAGCCCATACACAAGCAAGAGCTTCCCGCTCCGTTACACGTCTCTGGGCCGGCGTGAGGCTGCATGATGCGAAACTCACCACTCTCTCCCCCTGCGGATGAATCTGGGCGAGTACGGCGCCGATTCCCACGTCACTGGCGTCCGTGGTGACCAGTGTCGGCAGAGACGGGTCGTACATCGCCAGAGCGTGGCTCCTCAGGATGCTCTGCCGCGCCGCGTCCATCACTGCCTGCAGGTCAGGGGTCCACAGGTAGGGTGGCGCCCACTTCCGCAGCAGCTGTCGCAGCGGCTCGACCAGAGTGCTGTAGCCAGGTACGAACTTGCTGTAGAAGCCGAACAGGCCCAGCATGGCCTGCAGCTCCTTCAGCCCAGCCGGTGGTGGCAGATCCCTTAGCGCCTGGACCCGGTCTGGGTTGACTGCCACCCCCTGCTTGGAGATGACGAAGCCCAGGAACTCCACTTCCTGCTGTCTCATCTTGCTCTTCTCCATGTTGAGAGTGATGTTGTGCTGCTTCATCCGCTCCATGACCGCGGTGAGTCTGTGGTCGTGCTCACTGGTCGACTTGCCGAAGATGATCACATCATCTAAGTAGACCTGCACTCCGGGCAGACCGAACAGCACTCGCTCCATGACCTTCTGGAAGGCTTGCGGCAGGCTCTTCAGCCCATATGGGCACCTCTTGTACCGCATGAGACCTTGATGAGTGACGAACGTTGTCAGCGACCTCGAGTCAGGGTGGAGGTCCAGCTGGTGGTATGCTGACTTCAGATCCAAGCTGCTGAACAGAGTGGCTCCCTGCAGCTGCTCCAGGATGTCCTGCATGTCCAGAAGTGGATGTCCACTTGCTTCCACCGCCTTGTTGACCTCCCTGAGATCCACACAGAGTCGCAGAGCCCCATTCCTTCTTCTTGACACCACTATGGGTGAGATCCATGACGCTGAGTCAACTGGTTCGATGATGCCAGCCTGTTGTAGTTTCTCCAGATGCTCTCTCACCTCCTCCCTCACAGCGAAGGGTAGAGGCCGGAGACGTTGCTGCACAGGTGCTACGTCTGGCTTCACACGCACTCGATGTACAAAGCCACTGAGGCTTGGCAGCTCCTCAGGGCTCTGCTCCTGGACAGCACACACTGCCACACCATGTACCACTGACAACTTCAGTTTCTCCTGCAAGTCTCTTCCCATCAGAGGCACACTAGCATCCACCACGTACAGTGACACGTGAGAGCACTTGCCGTTCTGAGCCTGTACCATGACCTTCACCACTCCCTCCACTGGAAGTGGTGAGCCTCCATATGCCTCCAGGTGCACAGCTGTTGGCAGTAGAGGTAGGTGCTGGTACTGCTTCTTGTAGATGTGCAATGGCAGAATGCTGACCGCAGAGCCAGTGTCAGCCAGCATCCTCAGTTGCTGGTTGTCCACTTTCACCTCTGTCCACAGGCTCCTCTGGTCAGTGGAGTTCACTGCCATCACTTCCACGGTTCTCACCTTCTTGGGCTTCTTCTGCTGCTTTGGAGGCTCCTTGCAGAACTGGGCATAGTGTCCGTTCTTGTTACAGCTGCGACACTTTCTCCAGCGAGCTGGGCAGCAGGAGTCAGCAGCCCTGTGAGGCCCACCACAGTGGAAGCAACGTGTGGTTCCTCCACCTGGCCGCTGAGTCGTCACAGCAGCGATCTCCAGTTTTAAGTTTTTGGTAACTGCAAAAACTTAAACTTAAAGTACTTGCCACTTGGCACACATCCAGCCACCCTTGGCACACAGCCAGCGCACCTCCGCGCTACAGTCCGACGCACGACTCGACTCCAACTCGGCTGACTGCCGGCCGACCTCGCCGCGACCTTGACACAGTCTTGACATACGGAAGCCCCATTAACTATAGCTTACAACGCTACCGCCAGGGGAGAGCGAGCGCCGCTACGGTTAACATGTAACATTTCCCGTACGGCTTTTAACATAACTGAACTGAATAACTAAACACTACATTATGCAAACTATCTTAACTCAAATTGACAAAGTTGGCACAATAATGTAAGCTTCTACAAAACATTATGTCATTAAATAATATTTATTCGAGTTAGCTCAACATTACATTTGTGCTATACTTATTATTTAGGCGCTCTCGTTTACGTCATGGCGAGTCGTTTCTTTGAACTGCGAGCTGCTTCATAATCATTCATGACGTTCTACGCAGTGGCTCACACAGCACCACCATCAGCGTAACAGCCGCCGGCGAATGGCGCCCTATTTCTGATGTGGATGGAATGACGCCCTATTTCTGATGTGGCTGGAATGTCGCCCTATTTCTGATGTGGCTGGAATGTCGCCGTATTTCTGATGTGGCTGGAATGTCGCCGTATTTCTAATGTGGCTGTAATGTCGCCCTATTTCTGATGTGGCTGGAATGTCGCCCTATTTCTGATGTGGCTGGAATGGCGCCCTATTTCTGATGTGGCTGGAATGACGCCCTATTTCTGATGTGGCTGGAATGTCGCCCTATTTCTGATGTGGCTGGAATGACTCCCTATTTCTGATGTGGCTGGAATGTCGCCCTATTTCTGATGTGGCTGGAATGACGCCCTATTTCTGATGTGACTGGAATGGCGCCCTATTTCTGATGTGGCTGGAATGTCGCCCTATTTCTGATGTGGCTGGAATGTCGCCCTATTTCTGATGTGGCTGGAATGTCGCCCTATTTCTGATGTGGCTGGAATGTCGCCGTATTTCTGATGTGGCTGGAATGTCGCCCTATTTCTGATGTGGCTGGAATGTCGCCCTATTTCTGATGTGGCTCGAATGACGCCCTATTTCTGATGTGGCTGGAATGACGCCCTATTTCTGATGTGGCTTGAATGACGCCCTATTTCTGATGTGGCTGGAATGACGCCGTATTTCTGATGTGGCTGGAAACTGTTAGCAGACATGCACTTCAGCGCTGGATTCGCCTGGATGGACGCTATATATATGGGGTCATAAATCGCTGACCGACCTCAGCTGAGCAGTATTGTGGGCGTAAAGCTGTTCCAGGGGCATCCGGGTGTTGGAAGATAAAGCCATTGCTGTCACGCTACTCATGGCTCATATAACAGCGGCAATGCGGTTTCGAATTATGGAGGAAGTTCTGATGCTGTAAGGTGCTAGAGCGCTGTTTGATTAAACTCTTCTTTGATGGATTAATGCAAACGATGTGCAACGCTACTTTACTGCTATAAATGTTCATCATTTACTATTGCCAACAGTGAATCCAGAAGAGGCAAATGAGTGTGGGTAATGATGTCTCTCCCGCGGTAGAAACATTGCTGATATATCGCTTGGTGATTAGCTCAGGAATTGAGTTATTCTTATCCCAGAAGATTACGAGAAATGCTAACTGTTGAATTCATATTTTCCCATAGGCAACATTTCTGTTGCCAATCGCGTCCACGTTTATTGTTAACCTTTCAGACCGTAATCATTGAATCACATGTATCAACGCATCAGCAATCAGCACATTACCGAATGCATAATGAATCGGTGCATCAGGGTGTGCCGCTGCCCCGGTACCCGTCAGGCCCGTGTTCTCAAACGACGACCCATAAACCTTCCTCTGACTCGGTCCAACAGACATCTGTTCATCGCCAGCCCGTAAAACCGCGCCGCAATGGTTCGCCAGTTTTTACTGCGGTCGCTGAGGCTCCACTGCCCGCCCAGGTGCCATGCTGGTCTCGCCAGCCTAATCACAGGTCGTGTGGGGCTCCTCCCATCTCAACGACACACCCTAATAACTGCTGCCGCGCCGGCCGGCCAGGCCAGTCCAGCGGCCGGGGCCCAGTCTTCAGTAACACAGCTTCAGTGCAGCTCCGCAGCTCCACTCGCTCTCCACTCTGGCGCCATCAGCTTGAGATCAGCCGCTGGGCGCCGGTCGCATACCAAACACAGTGTCCGACGGCCAGCGTCGCCCCCCGACGGCCGGCGCCGGCCACGACGGAGCCAGGCTGACCTGGTCAGCGCCAGGTCTGGGCGGTGGTCATCGGCAGGTCTCTCCCGCTCTCCCGCTCCCCCGCTCTCCCGCTCTCCCGCTCTCCCGCTCTCCCGCTCTCCCGCTCTCCCGCTCTCCCGCTCTCCCGCTCTCCCGCTCTCCCGCTCTCCCGCTCTCCCGCTCTCCCGCTCTCCCGCTCTCCCGCTCTCCCGCTCTCCCGCTCTCCCGCTCTCCCGCTCTCCCGCTCTCCCGCTCTCCCGCTCTCCCGCTCTCCCGCTCTCCCGCTCTCCCGCTCTCCCGCTCTCCCGCTCTCCCGCTCTCCCGCTCTCCCGCTCTCCCGCTCTCCCGCTCTCCCGCTCTCCCGCTCTCCCGCTCTCCCGCTCCTCCCGCTCCTCCGCTCCTCCGCTCCTCCGCTCCTCCGCTCCTCCGCTCCTCCGCTCCTCCGCTCCTCCGCTCCTCCGCTCCTCCGCTCCTCCGCTCCTCCGCTCCTCCGCTCCTCCGCTCCTCCGCTCCTCCGCTCCTCCGCTCCTCCGCTCCTCCGCTCCTCCGCTCCTCCGCTCCTCCGCTCCTCCGCTCCTCCGCTCCTCCGCTCCTCCGCTCCTCCGCTCCTCCGCTCCTCGCTCCTCCGCTCCTCCGCTCCTCCGCTCCTCCGCTCCTCCGCTCCTCCGCTCCTCCGCTCCTCCGCTCCTCCGCTCCTCCGCTCCTCCGCTCTCTCTCGCTCTCGCTCTCGCTCTCGCTCTCGCTCTCGCTCTCGCTCTCGCTCTCGCTCTCTCGCTCTCTCTCGCTCTCTCTCGCTCTCTCTCTCTCTCTCTCTCTCTCTCTCTCTCTCGCTCTCTCGCTCTCTCGCTCTCTCGCTCTCGCTCTCTCGCTCTCTCTCTCTCTCTCTCTCGCTCTCTCGCTCTCTCTCTCTCTCTCTCTCTCTCTCTCTCTCTCTCTCTCTCTCTCTCTCTCTCTCTCTCTCTCTCTCTCTCTCTCTCTCTCTCTCTCTCTCTCTCTCTCTCCTACTGTTTGATTCTCTCACTCTCGCCCTTCTATTGCATTCCCTCTTTCTCGCGATATTTTCAAGGAATCATTTGAAATTAATCACATGTATGCAATATCAAACACACACACAAATGTTCTTAGCACTGAGCTCCTTTGTGCTAAATGACACAATAATATATATGTGAAAGGAGATATCTGCTTTGCATTACCTCAGTTCCGCAAGGAGAGAAGTGAATGGCGTAGGCAGTCCCTCAGCCAATCAAAATGATAATGCTTTGGAGTCGTAGACAGTTGTGGGGAGGTCTGCTCGAGGCGATTTCTCAAACCGAACCTCGAAACTTTCCACGCATGAGTGTATGGGTGTATTACGGGATGATCCTGTTGAATTGCATGCTGTATTAGTTTCAAACCATTTTAATTATACAATATCCACAATGATGATGAGATTCATAATGCACGCACATAAAACAATTGCTTAGATTGGTTTACAAATTGGCTTGGAATCTCGGCAACACGAAGTATTCACGAGCGAAGTTTCCAAAGTAGTTGTATAGGTAATGGTACCACCAACTTTGTAAGATGAACCAGTGCACATCAACGTTACCGTTTGTCCCACTTGCCAGATTGACTTATTTCAAAACTAGATTTTGTCGATCCTACGACAGTGTGTAATTGTGATGCTAGTAGTATCAGACTATATAGATGTCGGCCTACCCTGTTATTAGAGTCGTTGAACGCCATTGCAGCGTATTAATTAAATCGTATGGCATCACTTAAGTCAGCCTCGCTGCAATAAATTAAAGGCTGCATGCATCACTGCACAGTACATGTCGTTGAAGCAGATATTACTTTGTCTTAGTCAGAAACCCTACACCAGCGATGAGTGTGCGAGCACCTTCACTACGGATCAGGGGCGGAACTTTATATATTTTTGGGATCCCCCCCATATGCTGAGCTGATCCCCCAATGGTGCTCCGCCCCCCCCAATGTTTTCTAAAATTTGTGCCCCTCCAAAATTTCAAGGCCTACTCGTGCAGATTGTTCGGTTTTGAATTTTGCGTATTCCATCACGTCAAGATGTGATTTAATCTTAGAAGTATACGAGCATTGTGATTCCATCTGCGACTGCTTTTTATATTATAATATAATGAATAAGTTGGTGGCAAGGATTGTCTTCTGCTAACAAGTCTGTAGATACAAGGTCCAAGCGTTCAGATTAACGAATAGCGAATAGCGAAATTTGGCGATAATACGGAGATGCGATCTTCACGGCTTCTTCCTAACTGCCTCAAGTATAAATGAGGTTACATAGGTTTACGGTGATTGAAATAAGTGGCAATTAGTTGATGTTAATGAACTAGCATAAACATTGCATGGCAAAGGCGGTTTCAGAGACTTGAAAAGGAGAGGTTTCAAGGAAGTACGCAACGATTGGCGGGCAGTCAATAGAGCGATGTAGGTGGCATTTATAGCTATAAATATGTAAAAGATAGCTTCTCCTTCCATTATTTGCATAATTATTACATATAAAGTTGCAGGGGCGTGTTCAGGCACATGCAAAGGGGGGTGACTGGCATGGTGATGACGATATGCCAGCGATTACGTCACAATAGACGGTTAGCTTAGAATGATATATGCACATATGAGGCCAAGAGAGGGAATGAAGTCATTGTTTTTGCAGAGGCGCGCTCAGGAATGGAAGAAAGGGAGTAATATTATTGCAAGGAAACTAGGATACATGGGCCTACAATGACATAACATACTGCAGTTTTCGGATGCAACACGCACCAGAGGGTACTCTACGAACGATCATAAGATTATAATAGGCGAGTCCAGGTAGGGTAAAAATGGGGTAACTAATGTGAATTGAAGTTGTAAGTGAAGTAGTCACTGTTTACTAGTTAGTATCATAATAGCGGAGAATATACCTATCAAAAGGTCTTGCGCCTCCCCAGTTTGGATCCTGGATACGCCTATGATGAAGTACAACATGCAAAAAGGAACTATCTACGATCAGTAACTTATTTATATTGCTGGGTAGCAACTTGCCTGCGGTTAATATTTTTTAAAAAATCGTTTATTAGCTTGTCAACATATGCATTACATTACACTACATATCTCTCACACGCACGCACCCCCACGCACAAACATGGTGCCGCATCGGCATATGTGCGGCCCGTCTGGCCAAGCCGGAACGGTGCCCGTAATATTGGAGAAAAAAAAAACGTCCCGGCTCCAGGAAGGTCTGGGGTTTACCGCCCCGGCCGGGGAGAGCTGTGGGGTACCTCCCCGGTGCTCCAGAACAGGCCGCAGCCCCCGCCCGACACTGCCTCGCGCTCCATGCATTGCGCTCCATGCGTGGCGGTGGCGGAGAGAGAGAGAGAGAGAGAGAGAGAGATGAGAAGAGAGAGAGAGAGAGAGAGATGAGAGACGAAGAGAGGAGAGGGAGAGGAGTGAGAGGAGAGGGAGGGAAGAGAGAGAGAGAGAGAGAGAGAGAGAGAGAGAGATGAGAGAGAGAGAGAGAGAGAGAGAGAGAGAGAGAGAGAGAGAGAGAGAGAGAAGAGAGAGAGAGAGAGAGCGAGAGCGAGAGCGAGAGCGAGAGGAGAGCGAGAGCGCGAGGGGAGCGAGGGAGCGAGGGAGCGAGGGAGGAGCGAGGGAGGACGGAGGGAGCGAGGGAGCGAGGGAGCGAGGGAGCGAGGGAGCGAGGGAGCGAGGGAGCGAGGGAGCGAGGGAGCGAGGGAGCGAGGGAGCGAGGGAGCGAGGGAGCGAGGGAGCGAGGGAGCGAGGGAGCGAGGGAGCGAGGGAGCGAGGGAGCGAGGGAGCGAGGGAGCGAGGGAGCGAGGGAGCGAGGGAGCGAGGGAGCGAGGGAGCGAGGGGGCGAGGGAGCGAGGGAGCGAGGGAGCGAGGGAGCGCAGTGCACCTGTGCCCATCAACACCAGCTTTAAAGCTGTTCTCTTTAACCCTAAGTGTGTGACGAATGGTTTCATCAAGGAACAATGACTCGCTTGTGATGCAATTCAACATGAATGACGCAAAGGTCAGACGTTGAGCCGTCTTCTGACTGTGATGTCGGCAGAGTCACACTGGTGGTCGGTATAGATCACCGCTGCATCCGGGTGGTCCGAGCGGGCTCCTTTCCCAGACAAATGGAATATGGCAGGACGACTGAGTATAAATATACATGCGATCCCAGGCGGGATTGCCGATGTGCAGTGATGCCCGCAATATGATTATAGGGTAGAACGATAGTCGTGTGCTTCGCTATCCTGGCACGTTATACATGCCTTCATTGTAATTTGTAAACACTTAGATATTTATCTTTGCTGATGATCGATGAGTTCAGTTTTTCGCTCCGGCTGTAACTATTAACTAGCCGACCAAGTTAATGCTAGATGATAGTTTTTAGAGTAGACAAGTCACGTGGCATTTATAGTCTGCTGCGACGTACCATTTATAGTCTGCTGCGACGTACCACCGCCTGCGCCTGAGGTCAGTGACCGGACAGTCGCGGTGGCGGTGGCGGTGGCGGTGGCGGTGGCGGTGGCGGTGGCGGTGGCCATGGCGGTGGCCAGCGTGGCCACCTGGACGGTCCAGCCCTGGACCCTGGCCCTCACACATCACGGCTGGTTAGCTACGGACATATTATTCACTTTACAGATGTTAACATTAACGAACATTCGCTACACGATTCCATATATTTTATTTATGTTACAAAATAACACAGAGAAGGCACATGACTTTTAAAGGGTTCCGAGGACCACGGGCATTAATTAAGTTGGTACGGGAATAGGAAAGGAACGTTCTCGCACTTATGAGGGCAAGTTTGCAAACTTTCCCCTCATTTGCCATACTCACTGACAGTCGACTGACCCAGCTGATCGGTCTTGTACGTCAGATAAATCCTGTGACTGTTACCTTACGCTTTTAAGGGAAAGGCGAAAATACTCGGGCCACCCAGGCAGAGTCGGCAGTTGACAAATCGTCGCTAGCAAGCGTTTCGATAGATGGCGCTGTAGTAAATGGTAAAAGGTATAGGTGGCAGCACAATCGAATTAACTATGCTCGTTCGAATAGCTTCGCAAACAAGTTGTTTTTGCCCGTGATTCGAACTTTGTTACGTTGATGCTCTCCAGAATTCGGATGGTGATTTTCTTGATGCCTTTAAAATGTTCGGCTGTGATATCCTGAAGCTTAACTGTAACTTTTTTCTTCTATTCTGTATTTGTATTCAATCACCAACAGGCATGTGCCCAATTACAGGTGAAGTCAAATCAACAAACATACAACTTCCCAACCGGAACAATCTTACATGCGTCACATGGTGGGTCTCACAGTTGATGCATAAGCCAAGATCTGCCGTTTCAGCTGCCCTAGCGTATCGTAAAAAAAATGTCGGAACTTGACGAAAAACCTAGAAAATCGTTGACGATACGAGGAATGCGCACAAACAGTCCGGACGATACAGTTATCACTCTGGCGAATGGCACATCGAACAGTGATCCTGTCGCGATTCTAGTTTGCCTTGTTTGCGCATGGAGCTTGAAACACTCCATTAGGTGTGATGATGAGATCAAGCCTTTGAATAGTTTGCACAAAAACAACATCACACTGCGCACGCCGAGCTCCTAAATGAGATACATTGCATGCTGACAGCAGATCACAGTATGCGAGAGACGGTCCATCGAACGCCATATGACGCGCAAGCCACATCAAAAATGTATACTGCACCCTCTCTACGCGAACGAGATGGCATCTGGCTGCACCACTCCATATGATTGAACAGTATTCAATAATCGACCGAACGTTGGCGTTATAAGCAGCCAGAGCCGCTTGCTTATCCAGCTTACACCGGGGGAGGCCGACTGGAATGTCCGAATGAGCAGACCTAGTGCTCGATTGGCTTTGGTGACGATTGAGTTCACATGATCTGCGAAGGTCAGCTTTTGGTCGAGAACGACACCCAAGTCTCGAATGGGCTTGACGTTCTCCAGAGCTATGCCATCAATTGAGTACGATGATTCAATGAAGTCACGTTTCAGAGTAATTTTGAACGATTTGCATTTTGACTTACTATTGCAAGTAGCACGCATCATTTTATAATAAATAAGCTGCTCTTTATTGGGAAAAGTAGGTATGTGCTTGAGCCAGAGATGATAATCAGGGGTACCGCCACAGGGGGGGGGGGGGGGCGTGTCACCTCAACATTTTCGAATTTTAACATTACGCCTATGGGCGTTGCATGGAAAGAATTAACTTCAGACAGAATGCCCCCCTCCCCCCCCCCCCCCAACTTTCGGAAGGTTGCGGCGCCCTTGATGAGAATCCGAGGGCCCATCAGGCCCACCGAGGGCCCCGAGGGCCGACCGAGGGCCCCTCAGGCCGACCGAGGGCCCCTCAGGCCGACCCAGAGCCCCTCAGGCCGACCGAGGGCCCCTCAGGCCGACCGAGGGCCCCTCAGGCCGACCGAGGGTCCACAGGCCGACCGAGGCCCCCTCATGCCGACTTAGGGCCATTCAGTCCGACGGAGGGCCCCTCAGGCTGACGGAGGGCCCCTCAGGCCCACCGAGGGCCCCTCAGGCCGACCGATGGCCCCTCAGGCCGACCGATGGCCCCTCAGGCCGACCGAGGGCCCCTCAGGCCGACAGAGGATCTGTATCGATCTCAGGGGTCGCATGTAGGGGGGGGGGGCAAGTTGCCCCGCTTTCCCGTCAGCAGTCAGCATTTGTACCGAATCGGAGTTAGAGCTGCTGTTTTTTGTTTGACAGGTGGTCAACACAAAACATTGCTGAAAACGAGCAAAGCTTACCCAGAGACATGGACACCCGCACAGAGTCGTTTCAAAGGGCTTCTACTTGGGAAACATACAAGTTGGCGCGTAAGTTGCACAGTTTAGCTGCTAAGGTATAGGCATCGCCACGGGGGGCAAGCGGGGCAACTTCCTCCCCCCCCCCCCTCCACCCACCTCCTGAGACTGGCGACCCCTGATATCGATACAGATCCGAGGTAATTTAAGGACCGGCAAAGTTTGAGCAGGTTGATTAAGTCCATAGGTTCGCCCCGATGCCAAATATGCATATTTTGAAGTATAGTTTCCGTATTCCTTATAAAGTATAGTTTCCTTATTCCTAGTAAAAAGTCATTTTTCTTAAGGAGTTTACGTCTGCCGAACAGATCCCCTCCCCCCGCCCCCCACCTGGAAATCCTGGCGAAGCCGATGCACGCCCACGCCATGCACGCCCACCGGCCCGAAAGGGCGGTGGGCGTCCTACCCCACTCCACCCTATCATATAGTACCCATAGTATCTAAATAATCGCGCTGCACCGAACAACACACGCTGAATCAACATGCCTTATCTGTTTATTTCAGCATTATCTCTCACACCAGCTGAGTTAACACACATTTGGCACTTGTTCACACATGGGCTGCTGAAAGGCATGTTGACCGGCTAAGTGGAAAGCTGAAGGCAGGGCGCCATGATGGCTGTGTAGATAGGTGTAAGCAGGCTGCTGATATAATGGGCGCAAGAGTCTCAGTCTCCATCACAGTCTCCTGTCTCCCGAACAGTTTCCTGAACTGATAGCTAGTCTGAGTGGCGAGTGTGACATGACAAATTATATGCTCAATCATACGATTAGCATGTCCATACGCCACACCACCCAGTTTCTGTGGAGTGGTTTGTCCAATTTGTTTATGCTAACAAACATGCAACACGGTAAGTTGTCCATAAACCGAAAACCATCGCGAAGACAAACTAAAGTCCATGCGATTGCACAGTCTTCAAAATACGCTACAAGGCTGATATTTATCAGTAGTTATCATGGGGTTCATGACGAGGAAAATAATTACAAGGAAAAAAACACGCTCATCGATATTAATTCCCACACCTTTAGCACTGGTTTGTGACTTGCACAACACATGTTAGAAATACACCGTGACATGTTTTCATGTCAATCGCCCCTGTCAATAAGTACAAATTAGTCATCGTTTTAAGAGCACCTGCACTGTGCTTACACTCATTCAAATTACCACTACACAGTGTGGAACATGAATGCCACTGTGGGCTGTTTTCTGTCGCTGCACACGCCAGACACACCGCACGCCGTCTTCGTCTGTCCTACAGCAGGTTAGGTGGCTGCTCTAACGTCATGTTCCACAGACAGCTGACAGCACCACCGATCCCTGCCCCTGTCACCAGCACCCTGCAACGCACCGGCCGAGAGGGCTTTCGTCGAAAACTTCCTCCAAAGCCGCGAGGTTTGAGGACTTCCATTCGAAACTCCCGCGGTTAGTCACAACAGGCTGACTTTACAAACCCGCGAGACCGGGACCGGCACATCAGCTCTGATGCACGGTGGAGCTGACGTGTCACACCACTCAGTGACGTCACACAACTTGGTGACGTCACACGGCATTGGGTCGGAGCTGGCGATGGCGAGCGGCTGTGGATGTCTGGGCTGCGGCTGTGGTTGTCTGGGCCGCGTCTGTGGTTGTCTGGACCGCGGCTGTGGTTGTCTGGTCCAGCGTCTGTGGTTGTCTGGACCGCGGCTGTGGTTGTCTGGTCCGCGGCTGTGGTTGTCTGGGCCGCGGCTGTGGTTGTCTGGGCCGCGGCTGTGGTTGTCTGGGCCGCGTCTGTGGTTGTCTGGGCCGCGGCTGTGGTTGTCTGGGCCGTGGATGTGGTTGTCTGGGCCGCGGCTGTGGTTGTCTGGGCCGCGTCTGTGGTTGTCTGGGCCGCGGCTGTGGTTGTCTGGGCCGCGGCTGTGGTTGTCTGGGCCGCGGCTGTGGTTGTCTGGGCCGCGTCTGTGGTTGTCTGGGCCGCGGCTGTGGTTGTCTGGGCCGCGTCTGTGGTTGTCTGGGCCGCGGCTGTGGTTGTCTGGGCCGCGGCTGTGGTTGTCTGGGCCGCGGCTGTGGTTGTCTGAGCCGCGGCTGTGGTTGTCTGGGCCGCGGCTGTGGTTGTCTGGGCCGCGTCTGTGGTTGTCTGGGCCGCGGCTGTGGTTGTCTGGGCCGCGGCTGTGGTTGTCTGGGCCGCGTCTGTGGTTGTCTGGGCCGCGGCTGTGGTTGTCTGGGCCGCGGCTGTGGTTGTCTGGGCCGCGGCTGTGGTTGTCTGGGCCGCGGCTGTGGTTGTCTGGGCCGCGGCTGTGGTTGTCTGGGCCGCGTCTGTGGTTGTCTGGGCCGCGGCTGTGGTTGTCTGGACCGCGGCTGTGGTTGTCTGGGCCGCGGCTGTGGTTGTCTGGGCCGTGGCTGTGGTTGTCTGGGCCGCGGCTGTGGTTGTCTGGGCCGCGGCTGTGGTTGTCTGGGCCGCGTCTGTGGTTGTCTGGGTCGCGGCTGTGGTTGTCTGGGCCGCGGCTGTGGATGTCTGGGCCGCGGCGCAGTTCCTAGGCGAGTCTTCAGTGCGCGGTCAGGGCGGCTCTGCGAGCGCTCCCAGAGAAGTGTTAGTCCCGTCTTAGTGGTTAGCTTAACGTGAGGATGCAGCGCCTGAAAAATGAGGACAATGGGTTAGCTGAGGTAGGAATTGAAGATCAATGTTTGCTATGTGGCTTTACATTTTATCTTTATTTTGTATTCATGCCACTCGACAACAGGCCACGAGCCCAATTACAGCGAGCATTGGCGTTTACGCATGCGCTGCTGTAAGGCTACGGATTAATCGGGAATCCATCCCCGAACCGGTCGCCCCGGGATTCGAACCCGGGACCTCTCACACGGCAAGCATACCTATGCGAAGCAAAATGCAGGCATTCAGAGGAGAATGACCGATAACGGTGATCAAAATCCACGAGTAGAATATTGTACAATCAATATAGCAGTGTAAATCATAACGGAGCCTGAACATTTGCACAACATTTGAACAACATTTGAGCAACATTTCAGGGACGAGTTCCGAGATGGGTTGTCCATACCGCCATCTTATTTTCCAAACCGGCGCTTCTTATGTCGATGTTGGCGAATATTTATACCTACCACACCCACTTTGTACCCCCATGCACTCAGCTGAACGCACCTGCAACTTTGCATCGCGCTATATAAGGCACTTCCATACATATTCAGTGCTGCATACGGCCCCTGTGCAGCTGCACTCGCGTCCCTTCCACTGTAGACCGGCTGTCACACAACAGTCACACAACAGTCACACAACAGTCACACATGTCCAAAGCACACGCGTCCCGAGTCGCCCATTGGTATGCCGCCGCCGCCGCCTCCGCGCCGCCGCTGCGCGGACAGTGGACCGTGGTCTGTGTGTCTACAGTTCATGGTCAGGCGATTATTCTGCATTCTGCAGTGTAGTGCTGAACGGTGCTGTGCTGGACATGCCGTGCCGCTGGCCATCGGGCTGTCTGGCATGCGCGTCACATTATATGGATGGGCTGAGATTATATGGATTATATGGATCTCTGCAGCCATGTGACGCGCAGTGGGTGGAGGATAGGTATGTTCACGGTGGTCCACTCGTGTACCTACCTCTCCACCAGGCACGTAGCCAAGGGGGGGGGGGGGGGGCAGCGGGGGCGGCCGACCCCCCCCCCCCCTCCCCCCCTGGAGGCCAGGGGGTCAAACGCGCAGCGCGCCGAGAAGGCCCGACGAGACTGCGCGAAGCACGGTAGCATGGGCTCTCTAAGAGTCTCGAGACCACGCGAAGCGTGGTCTTTAGAGTTTAGAAGACTTCATCGGCCCTTTAGGGACACCAATCAAGACTAGAGGGCCCATGGACGTTCAAAAGGCCCCTGTGCAGGTCAGAGGGCTAGAGCAGGTCAGAGGGCCCTGGCTAGACCAAAATGGCCCCTGGGCGAGTCAGAAGGGCCTTGAACATGCGGAATGGGCCCCTAGCTAGCACAGAGGGGCCCCTGAGCAGGCCGGAGGGGCCCCTGAGCAGGCCGGAGGGGCCCCTGGACAGGTCGGAGGTGCCCCTGGACAGGTCGGAGGGGGCCCTGAGAATGTCGGCAGGGCGACAAAGCAGCCAGCGCAGTCCCTTACCAGGTCGAAAGGGCCCTGCGCAGGTTGGAGGGCCCCTGGCCAGACCAGAGGGCCCCTGGGAAGTCCAAAAGGCCCCTGTGCAGGTCAAAGGGGACCCTGACCAGACCGAAATGACCCCTGGGCGGGTCAGAAGGGCCCCGGAATATGCCCAATAGGGCCCTAGCCAGCTCGGAGAGGCCCAGGGCAAGCAGGGCAACGCTTGGAAATGGGGCCCTGCAACGCTCGGGAAGGGGCCCTTTCAACGCTCGGGAAAGGGGCCCTTTCGAGGCCCCCCCCCCCTGGGCGAAATACCTTCCTGGTCTCCACTCAAGTTAGCCACACTGTGTGCTACTCAAGAGTCAAGGATCGTATAACTTGCTGACTCCGTGGCAATATTATATTGTCTATGCATTATTTTATTATCTGTGTTTTTGACTACAAAATAAAAACGTTTAACTTCAATTTAACTCGGTTTCAGTGATAGCGGGTATTAATTGTCAAAACTATATTAAACTATATTAAAACTAACGAATAATAACACCATTGTCCTATAAGTCCTATAACACACCTGGCGCAGTTAACCTTCGACAATACAATTGCTTAGTCCTTGACTTCATAACAGCTAAAGCCAGGCAGCGGGCAACCTTGGTTCGTTTCGCTTGATACGCCACAGGACCTCCAGTACAGAGAAACGCGTATCCGCTGGCCGTCAATTAGGCCTCCACTACAGAGCAACGCGTATCCGCTGGCCGTCAATTAGGCCTCCACTACAGAGCAACGCGTATCCGCTGGCCGTCAATTATTGCCTCCAGTACAGATAAACGCGTATCCGCTGGCCGTCAATTAGGCCTCCACTACAGAGCAACGCGTATCCGCTGGCCGTCAATTAGGCCTCCACTACAGAGCAACGCGTAGCCGCTGGCCGTCAATTAGGCCTCCACTACAGAGCAACGCGTAGCCGCTGGCCGTCAATTAGGCCTCCACTACAGAGCAACGCGTAGCCGCTGGCCGTCAATTAGGCCTCCACTACAGAGAAGAGCGTATCCGCTGGCCGTCAATTAGGCCTCCACTACGGAGAAACGCGTATCCGCTGGCCGTCAATTAGGCCTCCACTACAGAGAAACGCGTAGCCGCTGGCCGTCAATTAGGCCTCCAGTACAGAGAAACGCGTATCCGCTGGCCGTCAATTAGGCCTCCACTACAGAGAAACGCGTAGCCGCTGGCCGTCAATTAGGCCTCCAATACAGAGAAACGCGTAGCCGCTGGTCGTCAATTAGGCCTCCAGTACAGAGAAACGCGTATCCGCTGGCCGTCAATTAGGCCTCCACTACAGAGAAACGCGTAGCCGCTGGCCGTCAATTAGGCCTCCACTACAGAGAAACGCGTATCCGCTGGCCGTCAATTATTGCTAGTCATAATTGCATCGGCCAATTTATCCGTCTGTCATCAGATAGTGCTTATAACTTTGTTTTTGGTTTGTGCAAGTGAGCGATCTTCACTGATCAGATCATCACCATTGTGTTGGCATAGTTAATACACCAGCCAAGCAGTTCCGGGCGCGGCCGATTTTTACTGAAGTGCGCCATATCCTGGCTCCATGGCGCAAACAGCGCCGGAACTGCCGCAGTAGCGTTGATTTGCATAATCTACCGGCAGTTCGGCGAAACGCGCCACAAAACCCTGACAGGTCAGACAGCGAACATGAGGCGCCGCGACCCACGCACTTCAGTGGTACGGTATGAGCCGCTCCCAGTGACGGGTCTGTCTCCCGACTCACCCCTCAGTGACGGGTCTGTCTCCCGACTCACCCCTCAGTGACGGGTCTGTCTCCCGACTCACCCCTCAGTGACGGGTCTGTCTCCCGACTCACCCCTCAGTGACGGGTCTGTCTCCCGACTCACCCCTCAGTGACGGGTCTGTCTCCCGACTCACCCCTCAGTGACGGGTCTGTCTCCCGACTCACCCCTCAGTGACGGGTCTGTCTCCCGACTCACCCCTCAGTGACGGGTCTGTCTCCCGACTCACCCCTCAGTGACGGGTCTGTCTCCCGACTCACCCCTCAGTGACGGGTCTGTCTCCCGACTCACCCCTCAGTGACGGGTCTGTCTCCCGACTCACCCCTCAGTGACGGGTCTGTCTCCCGACTCACCCCTCAGTGACGGGTCTGTCTCCCGACTCACCCCTCAGTGACGGGTCTGTCTCCCGACTCACCCCTCAGTGACGGGTCTGTCTCCCGACTCACCCCTCAGTGACGGGTCTGTCTCCCGACTCACCCCTCAGTGACGGGTCTGTCTCCCGACTCACCCCTCAGTGACGGGTCTGTCTCCCGACTCACCCCTCAGTGACGGGTCTGTCTCCCGACTCACCCCTCAGTGACGGGTCTGTCTCCCGACTCACCCCTCAGTGACGGGTCTGTCTCCCGACTCACCCCTCAGTGACGGGTCTGTCTCCCGACTCACCCCTCAGTGACGGGTCTGTCTCCCGACTCACCCCTCAGTGACGGGTCTGTCTCCCGACTCACCCCTCAGTGACGGGTCTGTCTCCCGACTCACCCCTCAGTGACGGGTCTGTCTCCCGACTCACCCCTCAGTGACGGGTCTGTCTCCCGACTCACCCCTCAGTGACGGGTCTGTCTCCCGACTCACCCCTCAGTGACGGGTCTGTCTCCCGACTCACCCCTCAGTGACGGGTCTGTCTCCCGACTCACCCCTCAGTGACGGGTCTGTCTCCCGACTCACCCCTCAGTGACGGGTCTGTCTCCCGACTCACCCCTCAGTGACGGGTTTGTCTCCCGACTCACCCCTCAGTGACGGGTATGTCTCCCGACTCACCCCTCAGTGACGGGTCTGTCTCACCCCTTAGTGACGGGTCTGTCTCCCGACTCACCCCTCAGTGACGGGTCTGTCTCCCGACTCACCCGTCAGTGACGGGTATGTCTCCCGACTCACCCCTCAGTGACGGGTCTGTCTCCCGACTCACCCCTCAGTGACGGGTCTGTCTCCCGACTCACCCCTCAGTGACGGGTTTGTCTCCCGACTCACCCCTCAGTGACGGGTCTGTCTCCCGACTCACCCCTCAGTGACGGGTCTGTCTCCCGACTCACCCGTCAGTGACGGGTCTGTCTCCCGACTCACCCCTCAGTGACGGGTCTGTCTCACCCGTCAGTGACGGGTCTGTCTCCCGACTCACCCCTCAGTGACGGGTCTGTCTCCCGACTCACCCCTCAGTGACGGGTCTGTCTCCCGACTCACCCCTCAGTGACGGGTCTGTCTCACCCGTCAGTGACGGGTCTGTCTCCCGACTCACCCCTCAGTGACGGGTCTGTCTCCCGACTCACCCCTCAGTGACGGGTCTGTCTCACCCGTCAGTGACGGGTCTGTCTCCCAACTCACCCCTCAGTGACGGGTCTGTCTCACCCCTTAGTGACGGGTCTGTCTCCCGACTCACCCCTCAGTGACGGGTCTGTCTCCCGACTCACCCCTCAGTGACGGGTCTGTCTCCCGACTCACCCCTCAGTGACGGGTCTGTCTCACCCGTCAGTGACGGGTCTGTCTCCCAACTCACCCCTCAGTGACGGGTCTGTCTCACCCCTTAGTGACGGGTCTGTCTCCCGACTCACCCCTCAGTGACGGGTCTGTCTCCCGACTCACCCGTCAGTGACGGGTATGTCTCCCGACTCTCCCCTCAGTGACGGGTATGTCTCCCGACTCACCACTCAGTGACGGGTCTGTCTCCCGACTTACCCCTCAGTGACGGGTTTGTCTCCCGAATCACCCCTCAGTGGCGGGTATGTCTCCAGACTCACCCGTCAGTGACGGGTCTGTCTCCCGACGCATCCCTCAGTGACGTGTCTCCCGACTCACCCCTCAGTGACGTGCCTCCCGACTCACCCCTCAGTGACGGGTCTGTCTCCCGACTCACCCGTTAGTGACGGGTCTGTCTCCCGACTCACCCGTCAGTCTCCGTCAGTCTCCGTCATCTGTCTTCGGACTCACCCCTCAGTGACAGGTCTGTTGCATCCCTCAGTGACGGGTCTGTCTAACCCCTCGATGACGGGTCTGTCTCCCGACTCACCCTTCAGTGACGGGTCTGTCTCACCCCTCAGTGACGGGTCTGTCTCCCGACTCACCCCTCAGTGACGTGCCTCCCGACTCACCCCTCAGTGACGGGTCTGTTCCCCAACTCACCCCTCAGTGACGTGCCTCCCGACTCACCCCTCAGTGACGGGTCTGTTCCCCAACTCACCCCTCAGTGACGTGCCTCCCGACTCACCCCTCAGTGACGGGTCTGTGTCCCAACTCACCCCTCAGTGACGTTCCTCCCGACTCACCCCTCAGTGACGTGCCTCCCAACTCACCCTTCAGTGACATGTCTGTCTCCCAACTCACCCCTCAGTGACGCGCCTCCCGACTCACCCGTCAGTGACAGATCTGTCTCACCCCTAAGTGATGGGTCTGTCTCCAAACTCACCCCTCAGTGACGTGCCTCCCGACTCACCCCTCAGGGACGTGCCTCCCGACTCACCCCTCAGTGACGTGCCTCCCGACTCACCCCTCAGTGACCCCCCTCCCGGTAGCTGCCAGTCGTCTCTCGCTGACAGGACCGGCGCTCACTGATGGTTCCTCCACTTCATGTGCCCGTCTGCCCGGTCTGAGAACAGAACACAGGGTTATGACAAATTCACACATTGCACTTTTGTTTTAATAATTTTATCATTACGAGTTTGTCGATTTGATACTCCAGTATGTCAGCTTCGCTTTCTTCTTTAGACCTGTACTTTCGCCAATGCTGATTTGCGGCGCTGAGTGTTTTCATTGGTTATGCTATCAAGGGCGGATTCAGGATATTTTAGGAGGGGTGGCCGCAGGCCAATTTAGGGACGCCTTCCAAAAATATAGGGGCGCCTTTGAAAGAAAGGGCGCCGTCAATGGCCGGAAGGGCGCCGTCAATGGCCGAAAGGGCGCCTGGCGGTCTGTCGCCGGGCCTGGCGGCGCCCGGCGACAGACAGTCTGTGGGGCGCCCTTCTGGGGGGGGGGGGGGGGGGGGCGACCGCTGCGGCCACCCCCTGGATCCGCCCCTGTATGCTATGCACAACATATTTGGTCGTATCTTATTTCTGTCATCTGTTTTCAACGGTCTTACACTATCGAATCAATGCAGTATAACGAAACAAAAAGAAATGACTGTGCAAAATTTAACAAATGCAAGTAGCGTTCAACATTTAGCCACACAGATCCAGTTATCAGCGATATTTTAAGCCGTGAGGCGCGAATGTTCCACCCAATGCCTGCTGCCCAAATGAGAGCGCTGTGAGCGGTCCTTCCTCCCTCGGACCATCATCAAAATATAATCCCGTAAGAGCCAATCGACACGTTATCATCATCCATCACCAGACCATGAATACACATTATTTCCCGGTGTGCAGAGCAGAACCGATCGGCAGACGAATTCCCGGTGCTGTTCCGCTCCGACCCCATGCTGAGAGCCGGTGTCAGTCTATGCTGAGAGCCGCTATTCGACTATGCTGAGACTGCTTCACTTACTGTTAGCTTGCTTCCATTTTTAACATTCTCATGGAAATCTAGTCCTGGGGTGGCATTGCAACAAAGTATTTTAATGCCTACTTAAATGTGGAAACTAAATTAGGCAAAAGATACATCAGGTGATTTTGCGATAATAAACATGGTTGATTGAGAAGTGGCGTGGTGCTGTAAAGCAAGCTAATATGGAAGAGCTGCACGTACCGATGTTGACGGGCGCGTTGATGTAAGCTTGCTGGTGACTCCTGCGATCGAACCGCAGCACGCCCTGTTAACAGACAGACGGACAGACACGCACATCACATCACAGCACATCATACCACACTCACATCACATCACATCACATCACACGCACATCACACGCACATCACACGCACATCACACGCACATCACATCATACCACACTTACATCACATCACATCACATACAACACATCACATCACATAATACCACACTCACATCATATCACATCAGTGTTCGTCACTGGAAGACAGACACGTACATCACATCAGTGTTCGTCACTGGGAGACAGACAGACACTTACATCACATCAGTGTCCGTCACTGGGAGACGGACAGACACGTACATCACATCAGTGCTTGTAACTGGGAGACAGACAGATACGCTCATCACATCAGTGTCCGTCACTGGGAGTCGGGAGACAGACAGACACGTACATAATTTAAGTTTAAAAAACTTTTATTCCCTGGACAACTGCATTTTTACTGTTGAACGGCCCAGTGTCCCTTCAGATCGTCTAGGGGCCCTCTGACCTTTTTAACGCCCTTCCGACCTGTTCAGGGACTCATCTGGCATCCTCTAAGCGAAAAGACATGATGTGGAGTGGGTGATATATATATAATACAAAGAGGGCTTACTCTACAAGAACAATTAAAATCGGAGCTTTCGGGTATATTGTAACACCCTGACGAAGGGTGTTACAATATACCCGAAAGCTCCGCTTTTAATATTTTTCTTGTGGAGTCTCTTTGTATTTAAACTTCATCTGGGATATCTACGTGCTGTTGGCCCTTCCGGTCTGACCAGGGACTCTTCTGACCTTCCAAGAAGCCCCTCTTGTGTCTCAAGGGCCCATTCGGCCTGTTCAGAGGAACTTCCGACCTGGCCAGGGACTGCACTCGCTGCTTTGTCGCCCTGCCGACATGCTCAGGGGCCCCTCCGACCTGCCCAGGGGCCCCTCCAGTCTGGCTAGGAACTCATCCGGCATATGCCGTTCAAGGGCTCTCCAGGGCCCTCCAGCCTTCTAAGGGGCCCTTCCGACCTGACAAGGGACTGCACTGGCTGCTTTGTCGCCTATAACATGCTCCGAGGGCCCTCCGACCTGCCTGGGGCCCCTCAGTGCTGACTAGGGGCCCATTATACATGTTCAGGAGCCCTTCTGACCCACCTAGGGGCCCTTTTGGTCTGGTCAGGGGCCCCTCTGACCTGCACAGAGGCCCTTTTAACTTCCCAGGGGTCTTCTGGTCTGTCCAGGGGCCCTCCAACCTGCTCAGAGGCCCTTATGACCTGGCAAGGGACTGCGCTGGCCGCTTTGTCGCCCTATCGACATGCTCAGGTGTCTCTTGTCCTGCCCAGGGGCCCCTCTGTGCTGGCTAGGGGCCCATTCGACGTATTCAGGAGCCCTCAGATCCGCTCAGGGGCCCTTTCGATCTGGCCAGGGGCACCTTTGACATGGCAGGGCTCTTTTGAACGTCCAAGGGGCCCTCTGGTCTTTCAGAGAGGGCTCTGGTGGCCCTAAAGGGTCTCTGAAGTGCTCTAAACTCTCTAAAGACCACGCTTCGCGTGGTAAAGAGCCCATTATACCGCGCTTCGCGCGGTCTCGTCGGCCCTTTTCGGCGGGGCCTCCAGGGGGGGGGGGGGGGGGGGGGCGCACCCGCCCCCCCCCCTTGGCTACGTGCCTGCTTCATAATGACACAGCACGTCTGAAGGCACATTGAGCACTAGGTAGGGTTATCGGTGAATGGTGATCAGGTGAATATTGTATTATCTGCTATAGATAGTGTGATATTGCGACACAGTTCATGACCAGGATGAGTTTAAACGGAGGAGATCACCTAACGCGACGTGACAAAAGTAATTATAAGTTCGAGTTTTCATCTGGAGGAGATCACCTAACGCGACGTGACAAAAGTAATTATAAGTTCGAGTTTTCATCTACGTACGCAGCTCACATTCGACAAGCCGAAACAAATGTGTTTATTACTGCGGGTGTCGCCGAAGCATCGTACGCCACACATATATGAATAGTTCAGCAGTAAAGCCGCTGGGAGGCAGCCGCGCGATGACATCATACCAGGTCCTGGCACGACGAAAATACGGGAAGTGGGCGTTAGTGTAGGCAGGGTAATTGATGGCTTGTGGCACCCCTGCCCTGCTGCTCTGCTGCCCACCGGTACACAGCGCGTACCAGTCGCGCGCCCACGGCCCACCGGTGGGGCGCGACGCGTCATCACACGGACACCACATCCGTCATCCGTCATCCGCCCCGGGACCTCCGCCGCCGCCGCCCGTCACATGCGGCCCTCCGCCGCCCGCCGCCCGCCGCCGCCGCCGCCGCCGCGCCCGGTACCGTCAGAGGTGCAGGTGGCGCCACCACCGAGCGGCGGCGGCCGGGCGAACCAGACGGAGTGGCGGCAAAACGTCATTAACCCGCAGCGCCACGGACCAGGGTAATAGAACAACGGGTAGAACGGTAAGGAATGTAACGCCCAAATGAATTAGACAAGATATAATTTGTATCGTAATTGTTTTGTCTATTATAAATTAAAGGTATTGTTTGCTATCAATAACTTGTATTTCCATAGATTATATCTTTATTTATTGAATTAAACGCCAGCAAATATACGAAGTAGTAGTCAAAGTAGTGTATTTTCAGTACATGTAGTAGCATTTGGAAGCGGTCATATTAAATTCTACTACGAAGTAGTAGTCGAAGTAGTGTATATTTCAGTACCTGTAGTAGTATTTGGAAGCTGTCAGCGGTCGTTCCGACATTGTTTAACCCACAAGCCCATTTAACCCCTTTTTGCCAGGAATATCGAAAAATTATAAATAGAAACGTTGTAGCCAAGGATTGTAGCTATCTGTTCCAGAAGTTGGTTTTAAAATATGTACCATAGGTTACGATCCAGCTTCGTCTGAAAATCATCGATTTAACATGGGAACCCTATGGTGTAGTAGGTTTTTAACGCCCAAACGCCCGAGTGCTGCCAACTGTTACTGGTGGGGGCTGTCTCGGACAGTCACGGCGGAGTACGGCACAAAACGTCATTAACCCGCGGCGCCTCGGGCAGTCACGGCGGAGAACGGCGCAAAACGTCATTAACCCGCAGCGCCTCGGGCGGTCACGGTGGAGTCGCAAAACGTCATTAACCCGCAGCGCCTCGGGCAGTCACGGCGGAGTACGGCGCAAAACGTCATTAACCCGCAGGGCCTCGGGCAGTCACGGCGGAGTACGGCGCAAAACGTCATTAACTCGCAACGCCCCGGGCAGTCACGGCGGAGTACGGCGCAAAACGTCATTAACCCGCAGCGCCTCGGGCAGTCACGGCGGAGTACGGCGCAAGACGTCATTAACCCGCAGCGCCTCGGGCAGTCACGGCGGAGTACGGCGCAAAACGTCATTAACCCGCAGCGCCTCGGGCAGTCACGGCGGAATACGGCGCAAAACGTCATTAACCCGCAGCGCCTCGGGCAGTCACGGCGGAGTACGGCGCAAAACGTCATTAACCCGCGGCGCCTCGGACAGTCACGCTCACGGCGGAGTACGGCTCAAAACGTCATTAACCCGCAGCGCCTCGGGCAGTCACGACGAAGTACGGCGCTAAACGTCATTAACCCGCAGCGCCTCGGGCAGTCACGGCGGAGTACGGCGCAAAACATCATTAACCCGCGGCGCCTCGGGAAGTCACGGCGGAGTACGGCGCAAAACGTCATTAACCCGCAGCGTCTCGGGCAGTCACGGCGGAGTACGGCGCAAAACGTCATTAACCCGCAGCGCCTCAGGCAGTCACGGCGGAGTACGGCGCAAAACGTCATTAACCCGCAGCGCCTCGGGCAGTCACGGCGGAGTACGGCGCAAAACGTCATTAACCCGCAGAGGCTCGGGCAGTCACGGCGGAGTACGGCGCAAAACGTCATCAACTCGCAGCGCCTCAGGCAGTCACGGCGGAGTACGGCGCAAAACGTCATTAACCCGCAGCTCCTCGGGCAGTCACGGCGGAGTACGGCGCAAAACGTCATTAACCCGTAGCGCCTCAGGCAGTCACGGCGGAGTACGGCGCAAAACGTCATTAACCCGCAGCGCCTCGGGCAGTCACGGCGGAGTACGGCGCAAAACGTCATTAACCCGCAGCGCCTCGGGCAGTCACGGCGGAGTACGGCGCAAAACCGCCGCGGCCGCCGGCCGAGAGAAACTCGTCTGACGGCTGCGGTCGATATGCGGGGAGTGGCCGGCTGAGGGTTGGCTGACGGCTGCGGTACCAGAGAATGGTTCCTTCCCAACACCCACCTCATGTGTCATTCTATGCATCTGCCTTTCCTCCAAACCCACCTCCACAAGCTCTCCCTTCCTCAGCGCGTTCTGCACGTCGAACACAGTGGCGTACTCCTCCAGTGACCCGGCCAGGGAGCCTTGGCTATCCTGGCGCAGTCGCGGCGTGCTCTGGCGCGGCTGAGGCGTGCCCTGGCGCGACTGAGGCGTGCTCTGGCGCGGTTGAGGCGTGCTCTGGCGCGGCTGGGGCGTGCTCTGGCGCGAACGTGACCTGGTGTGTCGCGGAGTGCGGCTGCCGCTGCTGCCGCCGACGCTGCCGCTGGCGCGTGTGTTCAGTGATTCGGCACTGTCACTGGAACAGAGCGCAGGCACGCATATGGTCAGAGGCGTCGGCAGAGGGTGAGGGTCAGAGGTGCGGGATAAACGTTGTTCCGGCAGAGATGGGATCAGCACAGGTCTCAGGACTGGGGTCGGTCACGTGTAAGGAGTTCGGGAGATGGGACTGTTTGTCTGGGACTGCTGGCAGATCGTGTAGCGTCACTGGGTTGGCTCCCGAATTGGTTAGGTAAGTTGGAAAGTATCCATGACCTCCTTTCAGATATTGCAATACTTCGTTGGTCTACCCTGGCAAAGTTGATGGAATGCATTAATAATTGAATAGGTACAAAGTTGACGGGAGTGATTAGATTGTGTGATTTGCGGAGATATCGTTTCCTTTAACTTAACTTTTAAGTGAAGGCTCTCCCTCGTAACTGGTTGCAATTTTGGTAAATGAAACAATACAAACATACAGGAGCTTTGTGCTTAGCCCGGCATTGACTGGGGTCTCAACAGAACGCCATTGGCGGGGGGGGGGGCGTTAAACGCCCCCTGGTTATCTTCCGAACCAATGATCGCAGGGAGACGCGCAAGGCGGCAATCGAAAGCTCTCAACGAGATGAATCTACAGCATGCTCCAAAATGTAAAAGTAAGGTCAAATATCAGGTCACGGTCAGGTCAAAGGTCAAAATCGGCGTATTTGAGTTTATGGGCCATACTTTCCATCCAAAGCCTTCGATTGCGACCAGTTTCACCCAAAGTGCTGCCAAAGGTATGATACATATCCTGCTTGAGCTAAAGTGAGATTGTTGGCCAAGGTCAAGGTCAGGTCACAAAAGGTCACTATGCTCAAAATATCTACGAAAGTAATGCAACACATGTTTTTTAGTTATTTTCCACGTATAATTCGATAGTGATAGTCATTTTACCACCTGACTTCATTTACGTGAAGTAAATGGTCAATTTCAGGTCAAGTTCCGGTCACCGAAGGTCACAATTTTAAATTGTTAAATATAAACAAAAAATGCATGTTGCTAGACCAGTTGTGTCTCAGAAATACATTGGTGACATCTTTGTCTGTATCTAGTCAATACAAGCCAAACAAATGTAATTTCAAAATATGACGTCATGAGTTACCCATACTTTAGATGTCACAAGTCAGTCAAAAATGAAGATATCAGTTTGAAATTTGGTATGGTAGTTGCCTAGGTATGGTTCTCTGATATATCTTCCGATTTTTTTTGCAGATTTTAGAAAGTTTTGATTTTGTGATAATTCCTCCCCCCCCAACAAAAAAAAAGTTTTTTTAGTTTTTGGAGGTTAAAAACTTTTTTTTCTTCAAATCCGAGTAAGCCAGTTTGTAGCCGTTGCAATTTGCTATCTTTTGGCGTTTTTAGATTGCATTTTTCTTCAAATGTGGCATTTGTACGGCCTGGCAAAGTTTAGCTGATTTTGGTGTAAAACTCTTGTGTAGTCACTAAATTCACTATAACTCGGGGAAAAATCGACGAAATTTCTTCTTTTTTGCACACAAGGCTTAAAATCATTTAAAAAAAGGTATCCCGAGTTTCACGTTGATAGCGCTATTAGTTTTTCAGCTAATGCGAAAATGTTTTCAGCTAATGCGAAAATGAAAATGCGACGTGTTCGGGTAGGGGAGGGGGGGGGGGGGGGTGGTACGACCCCCTTAGCGTTTCGCCCGTAATTGAGGGCGAAACGCTAAGTTCCCAACATATTCCCAACATATTCGATTTAATTTTATTAAATTTCCCAACATATTCGATTAAAAACGAGCGTGTTGCTTGTGACGAGAGGAAGCCGTTGAGATCCGATTTTAAGGTCTTGGGTCATTAGGTGACCTCTGAGGTCATGTCAATGACCAAAAAGTAATCAAAATTATAAATGCGTATAAATTGTATTTTATCGAGCTGGAATCGTGAATGAGCATATCATAATGCTTAATGGGTGTCAAATTCGTAATCAGCGTCACAAAATGTCCTAAAAACTGCCAAATTCCAAAAAGGTCATGTCAGGTCATATGAGGTCAGTGACCTCGGTTGACCTGTGGAAGTGCATGACCCCAGGGGAACATATAATTATGTACAATGGATCTCAAATTCGAAATCAGCGTCACAAAATGTCCTGGAAACCGCCAGAAGCCCAAGTCATCTGAGGTCATCGGAGGTCAATGACTTCAGTTGACCTCTGAAAAGGTCAAGCGAGGTCACAATATCAGTGGAAACCACAACTGTCACCTGGAAACACCTGTGCATATGCTCCTGAACAACAAACACTCGGAAACTGCACAAGTTACAAGCATTGATACTACGGGACGCCAGTTGCGCCTGACATGACCTTGAGAAACAGGTCATAGGTTACGGGTCATGTGGGTTAGAAATAAAAAATTGTCAGAGTATGTGGATTTTTTCTTCTTCAAAAGTAGGGTACTGAAAGTTTCATCGCAATCGGTTGGAAATTACGCGAGTTATTCCAGAAAAACCGAGAGGGGGTGGCATCCACCCGGGCGAGGGTTAAAGGAAATAGTTCACCTTGGAAAACAATTCCCAAACACGATTTGATTATATTTTTTAATACAATGTATTTTTATATTGTCAAAAATGGCCTTATATCGCGCCGATTCAGGACAGAAGGCCGTAAATTATTATTGTTTATCAAAACTATATGCATACTCTCTGAGTCAGATTCCTGACGTCATGTGAATTATTAAAAAAAAATGGTCCAGCCAATCATATTCGAAAGTATATGATTATATAATGATTAAGTAAGGATAGACTCGCATTGGAGATGTGCCAACCGGCGGCCGGCGGTTCGCTTGCTAGCACCAGCTGCAAGCTGATTAGCTGATGGTATAGCCTCTGCTCGGGCTAGATCCAGCACCACATTCTTTCGCCAGCACCGCATTCCTTCGCCAAAAAATCAAATATATTTGGCTGGGGAGTCTTTTCAGTCAAGAAAACTTGCAGATAGGGGTTTCCCAACACGGGCTACAAAACTGCAATCTCAGTTTAAAACTAATATTGAAGGTGAACTATTTCCTTTAACAGCTTAGCAATTTGCCTATCTTAGTCTCAGTCTTCAATCGCCAGCATTCAATACATTTCACGATAGTCGAGATGGTCTCATTGGTGGCATGCATGGGTTCCCATCGATGATTGCGAATGCACAAATTCCGATTTCCTAAGAATGACAAAGTTATTATATTAACAAAACATTGTGCGTATTACGAAACCTTTGCGAGTTTTGTAGTCAATCTATCTGGTTTATTCCTGATTTACCTAGGCTTCTGTTTATGGTATACACCAGCTATTAATGTACTTCAACACATATATTTAAACGCAAATGTATCACTGTCCTATATTTGCATGCGATAATGCAATTATTCGATATATAAGTCAGATTAGCTTGGTGGTCATGCGATATGACTGATGTGTGTTCGCGTACATCGCTCCAGGACCCTCTTCGCACCTCTCAGATTCCGATCTACATCTCCCCAGCCTCGGGGGTTACTCAGAGGTGTCGATCGATCCGCATTAGCACGTCTCCCGCCCGCCCACCTGTCTGAGTCAAGGTTAACTAGGGCAGACACGACATACCCCTGTCTGAGGCAAGGTCTGAGGAAAGATTAATTGGGGAAGACACAATTGACCCCTGTCTGAGGCAAGGTCTGAGGCAAGATTAACTGGGGAAGACACGACAGACCCCTGTCTGAGGAAAGGTTTGAGACAAGATTAACTGGGGAAGACACGACAGACCCTTGTCTGAGGAAAGATTAACTGGGGCAGACACGACGGACCCCTGTCTGAGGAAAGCTTAACTGGGGCAGACACGACAGACCCCTGTCTGAGGAAAGATTAACTGGGAAGACACGACAGACCCCTGTCTGAGGAAAGATTAACTGGGGAAGACACGACAGACCCCTGTCTGAGGAAAGATTAACTGGGGAAGACACGACGGACCCCTGTATGAGGCAAGGTCTGAGACAAGATTAACTGGGGAAGACACGACAGACCCGGCTCGGTTCCGGTTGGAAGGACGAGACAAACCGGCTCGCAAAATAAAGGACGGAAAGGTGGAAAGCCCGGTACCGAATTGTTTCTTTCGTTGGAAAGCAAGATGATTAATGTCAGAAAATAGATATGTCGTTGATATTGCAAACATGAAAGCAAGATCGTTGCGTCACAACTTTCTCCGTCACAACATTTGACCAGAGCGATTTGCAAGGAATTCAAATTGTAACAAACCAATTGGTTTCAGAAGAAGGTATGCATGATGATGTAGATAAAAGGTAGCAGAATAGAGTTAAAATCAAGAAGGTAAATATTGTTTCCTCATCGGCGCGGCGTTTATATACAGTGTGTCCGGGAAAAAAACATATTTATTTATTTATTTATTGACGTCACGCAACCAATCCACGCGAAGCGGGGCTATTCTAGGTCGCAGGTTATAAGACGTAAAACAGTGGAATCGGGTCAGCAGACATTCTCTGGATTTTAGCTCGTGCTTCAATATGCACGTGCCATTTAAAAAAAAAACTTTTCATGATTATAGCTGGGAACGTGAGAAAACCGATGCACACAGAAACAAGTCTTTTGATTTTTTTTTAATATTGAAAAGGCGTTGTGTGTGAAAGCCTACTACATACTACATTCTAGGGTGTGTTCCAGGGTGTCCGGAAAAAAAGATACTGTGATTTTCCGTAATAGTTTCGGTTATAAACAAACAATTACAATAATAAATAACCTTATTCTCATAATGCCGACAAATATTTTAAAAAGACAAAGTCAAATTAGGGAGCTTTCGGCTTGCGCCTTCATCAGCCATAAATGTATTATTTTCCATTTTTGTCACCAGTTAGCAAAAAACATAAATATTCAAATATCCAGTAACTTGCATTCGGCACACATGCACTTCCAAGATGGTAAAAATTCAAGTAGGCTGCGCACAGCAACATGCCAATCAATTGGTCGAGTCGGGGTATTTAAAACAAATACAACAAATACAACCGCGCATAACAAATACCTATCTACCTCATATATACCTGTATACTATACTTCTATGCATATATTCACATACCACATACCACATACCTATCTACCTCATATATACCGCATACCACATACCTATCTACCTCATATATACATGTATACTATACTTCTATACATATATACACATTTACGTCGAATATATATATATATATATATATATATATATATATATATATATATATATATATATATATATATATATATTCACACAATGCCTACCTCACCTAAAGACGAGCTTCTAGCTATACATATACATATGCGTCCTACCGAATATAACACATACCTATCTACCTCATATAATCATGTATACTATACTTCTATGCATATATACACACATACCACATGCCACATACCTATCTACCTCATATATACCGCATATTACATACCTATCTACCTCATATATACATGTATACTATACTTATATGCATATATACACATTTAAATCAAATACATATACACACAATGCCTACCTCACCTGAAGACGCGCTTCTAGCTATACATATACGTCCTGCCGAATTTATACAATAATTATCAAAACCCCCTTGTTTCCAATACATATAAATTAATTTACGTTACCGAGACTCACGCGTGCAGCTCCCCCCCCCCCCCCCCACACACACTCCGCCCCCAAACTCCCTCAAATGGACATGAACCCCGCCATCCCACGTATCCAGTGATCGACCCAATAATACAAAATCGAAATTATGATACAATAAATGCAATAAATGCACATATCCACCGAACAGTCAGACTCAGATACAAAGAGATATCAGAGTATAGGCCATGATGAGGTTTGTGTGTTAAGGGTTGGTTTGAGATCACGTATAAAAAGGGATTCCCAAATCTTTCGATCAGGGCCGTCTTTGGACACGTGTAGAATTTGGATGGAGACGTTGCTGCTGTCCAGCTGCGCGTCTGGGTGTTTTGTTTGATGGATGCCAAACGGGGTGTCTGTTTTCTTGTTCTTAGCATCTCTGATATGCTCATTGAATCTGAGTCTGACTGAGCGTCGAGATTCTCCGATATAGTACGACTCATTTTTCGCACATTGTTGGCAGTCCATGCGGTAGATTACGTTTTTTGTGTGACACTTCCCACGCAACCCCGCCTCGCAACAGTTACACTGTCTACCCCCTCCAGGGCAAGGTGCGGGTTGGTACGCCGATCTTACTAGTTTTTGTCTAAGACTAGGGCCTCCTTTCCACGTCACTCGAACGTTCAGATGACTCGCTCTGATGATGCCCTCCACCCTGCGACAAAGCGAGTCATCAACGAATGGGAGGGACAGGAAGATGGGTGAAGTTTTAGGTCTGGTTACTGACCTTCTACGCAGAGTTTCGGCCTTTAGCTTTTTAACTAGATGAGGTGGGTAGACGTTTCTTATGAAAAGATCCTCGATTATCCTCAGACTACGTGCTCTCGGGAGCCCGGGGGAGGAGACCCCGACAGCGCGTGGACTGCCAACAATGTGCGAAAAATGAGTCTTACTATATCGGAGAAACTCGACGCTCAGTCAGACTCAGATTCAATGAGCATATCAGAGATGCTAAGAACAAGAAAACAGACACCCCGTTTGGCATCCATCAAACAAAACACCCAGACGCGCAGCTGGACAGCAGCAACGTCTCCATCCAAATTCTACACGTGTCCAAAGACGGCCCTGATCGAAAGATTTGGGAATCCCTTTTTATACGTGATCTCAAACCAACCCTTACCACACAAACCTCATCATGGCCTATACTCTGATATCTCTTTGTATCTGAGTCTGACTGTTCGGTGGATATGTGCATTTATTGCATTTATTGTATCATAATTTCGATTTTGTATTATTGGGTCGATCACTGGATATGTGGGATGGCGGGGTTCATGTCCATTTGAGGGAGTTTGGGGGCGGAGTGGGGGGAGCTGCACGCGTGAGTCTCGGTAACGTAAATTAATTTATATGTATTGGAAACAAGGGGTTTTTGATAATTATTGTATAAATTCGGCAGGACGTATATGTATAGCTAGAAGCGCGTCTTCAGGTGAGGTAGGCATTGTGTATATATGTATTTGATGTAAATGTGTATATATGCATATAAGTATAGTATACATGTATATATGAGGTAGATAGGTATGTAGTATGCGGTATATATGAGGTAGATAGGTATGTGGCATGTGGTATGTGTGTATATATGCATAGAAGTATAGTATACATGATTATATGAGGTAGATAGGTATGTGTTATATTCGGTAGGACGCATATGTATATGTATAGCTAGAAGCTCGTCTTTAGGTGAGGTAGGCATTGTGTATATATATATATATATATATATATATATATATATATATATATATATATATATATATATATATATATATATATATATATATATATATATATATATATATATATATATATATATATATATATATATATATATATATATATATATATATATATATATATATATATATATATATATATATATATATATATATATATATATATATATATATATATATATATATATATATATATATATATATATATATATATATATATTCGACGTAAATGTGTATATATGTATAGAAGTATAGTATACATGTATATATGAGGTAGATAGGTATGTGGTATGCGGTATATATGAGGTAGATAGGTATGTGGTATGTGGTATGTGAATATATGCATAGAAGTATAGTATACAGGTATATATGAGGTAGATAGGTATTTGTTATGCGCGGTTGTATTTGTTGTATTTGTTTTAAATACCCCGACTCGACCAATTGATTGGCATGTTGCTGTGCGCAGCCTACTTGAATTTCTACCATCTTGGAAGTGCATGTGTGCCGAATGCACGTTACTGGATATTTGAATATTTATGTTTTTTGCTAACTGGTGACAAAAATGGAAAATAATACATTTATGGCTGATGAAGGCGCAAGCCGAAAGCTCCCTAATTTGACTTTGTCTTTTTAAAATATTTTTCGGCATTATGAGAATAAGGTTATTTATTATTGTAATTGCAATGTCTTCAATTGTTCTCAAAACAGTGCTAAAACAAATACAAGATTATAAACAAACAATATTAAACAAAATCGAGTATCGTTATATTCACCAGTTCATGGCAAAACAGATAATGCATGACATTTATACAGAGACTCCCTCTGTCAGTCACAGCTCACAGTGCAGCCTCCTACAGAAATTGCTCGCTGAGCGCCCCCTTCCGGCGGATCAGCTGACGCAGTCGCACAGTCTGCAGATGGTCGACAGCTTTGTCGATCATCGCTGAGGGCATGCGGTCGACTTCTGCGATGATGGCGCGCTTCAGGTCTTCTGTTGTTCTGGGCTTTTCTTCGTAAACACGGTCTTTAGTTAGTTTAGAATAGTTTTTTTATAGAATAACCTTTGTAAACACGGTCTCCCCACAGAAATAAATCCAATGGACTGAGGTCCGGGGAATAGGGTGCCCACGCCACCTCCGCCTTGAGGCTGACAGAGGGAGTCTCTGTACAAATGTCATAGCGTATCTGTTTTGCCATGAACTGGTGAATATAACGATACTCGATTTTTTTAAAAAATATTGTTTGTTTATAACCGAAATTATTACGGAAAATCACAGTATATTTTTTCCGGACACCCTGGAACACACCCTGGAATGTAGGCTTCCACACAAAATGTCCTTCCAATATTACAAAAAAACATCTCAAAGGACTTATTTCTGTGTTCATCGGTTTTGCCACTTTCCCAGCTATAATCATGACAAGTTTTACAAAAAATTGTCACGTGCATATTGAAGCACGAGGTAAAATCCAGAGTATGTTTTTTTCCAGACACCCTGTACCTTCATGGCTACCATGGCTATATCAGCTTAAAATCATTCACTCAATCATTTGACCTTTGACCCGTCAAGCCAATAATGATATTTTAGTGTCATCAGATACACGGAAATAGGGATCAGATACCACTTTTGACAGTCATTGCCCTGCCTCTCCTAGAAATCGACGAACTGGAACTAGACGGGCTAGCCCAAAGGTGTACCGTAAAGCACCGCTATCAATAACTCTCAGAGAAATACGAGCTGTCAGAGTGTTCGACAACAGCCATTACTCATTATTGTGTCTCACCCTCAGGGGCAATACCGGCCTTCGCAAAACAATCGAGCCCAAGTTAATTAACGAAGCCTTGTGGCATAGTTTTCACCTGAATATTGTCGAAAAGCGTTACCTTAGGTTATGAAATAAATAAGTGTGTCGATCCTGTTTATCAAACATGTTCTTTGACAGGAGGGGTTGTCCAACCCGGCATTGATGGGGGGGGGGGGGGGGGGGGGTAAAACACCAATAGAGCTATGAACGTGAAACTTCGGGTACCTTATTCTACATCGATTTTACACCTTCTGTGCAAGAATGAAGCAATTTTGTCGATTTTTTCTCTCGAGAAATGGGTTATTCCATGCCAACTCAACCAGTGAAAGTGCGATTTTACACGGCATCCCCTCAGATTTGTATTAAATCACGTGCAAGGGGGTTCTTCATAGCCTTCATTCCGAATTCGTGTAACCTGAGATGACCCCAGGTCTTAAAAAGTTCACACAATGTGGGTAATATATGCCCAAACAGCTACTCGTATGACAAATTTGGCGGTGGCCGCGCGCCGCCGTTTTCCCGCTATTCACGAAAACCTCTGCGGGGGAGTGGACGGATATTCCCACCCCCGTCGGTCCGCGGCTAATGCAGAGTTCGTTTCAAAGCAGGCAATGTTATCTTTCAAATGGCGCTGCTCGATTTCGAATATCTCTTCCACTTCAGGAGATACACTGCTGGCTTTCCCATCAAGTTTCGGCCCGTCGGTGCAGGCCGACTCACCGTTCGCGCGTATTGGGCGTGAACGCCGAGAAGAACACGAGCTAACAAAGGTTGCTGTATTCCGAGATCCAATTCGAGACCCGAGACACACATTGATTGATGTAAAATTTGACATTTACCTGACCTTGACCTGACCTCAGGTTAGATCATTTTGCTGCTGTTGTTGGATATGACCTAACTAGGTCACCTGATATACCATTCGATGTGTCTCGACGAGAGAAATACAATGGTAAAGAGTTTATTACATAATGCTTCTGTCAAAATGTATTATATACAAACTATTCGGCGATTTTAAGAATGTTTGAAGTTTAATGTCCTCCCCTGACCTAACTATTGACCAAAGGTAAAAATAGTTGCAACATCAGTATTCCATTCTCTTTCAAACGCTTTTTCCGCGCGTCGCTAGCTCTTTTTAGTTCTCGAGATATCGACGGTTTTGTAAGGACACCCATATATAGTATATAGATAGGGTCAAAGCCGAGAAGAACACGAGCTAGCAAAGGGTGTTGTAGTTTTGTTCCCAAAGTTGTTTAGCTTCAGCAGGGTAAAAAGACACGCAGAGTTCAAATATATCAGTTATGTAAAAAAAATATGAGGTGACTAAATTAATGCATTTATATTATATAATTTTTGAACATATAATATATATTTTGTCATATACTGCATTTTTTTTTTGGTGCTCACTGGAACGTCTGGGACATTCTCTTTCAAATGACACTGACCGATCGCAAATATCTTCTCAACTTTAGGAGATATGTCGCTTTGCAGTTTCCCAGACATGCTGTGACGTCACAAAATGACGTCACTTTAACAGATACAATATTTGTTGTAGGGCCTTCTCGACCACGAATTCGGAATATGAAAAACCACCTTGCACGTGATTTTATAAAATCTGAGGGGGTGCCGTATACACCATTGGTTGAGTTGGCATGAAATGACCCATATAGCGAATTTAGTGACGTCACTAGTCACTACACACGAGTTTGACACCAAAATCAGCTAAACTTGAACAGACCGTACAAATGTCATATTTTGAGCAAAATGCAATCCAAAAACGTAAACAGATAGCAAATAGCAAGGGCTACACATGGCTATCTCGAATTTTTGAACATGTTGGTTTTTGAACCCAAAAATAAAAATATAACGATTTTTGGGAAAGCCAGCAAAATCAATTTGTTTTCAAAAATATAAAAAGGAATATATTTGTCAGAGCACCACATATGGGCAACTACCATACCAAATTTCAAAATCATATCACAATTTTTGACTGATTTATGGCATCTAAAGTATGAGTTATAGTCATAACGTCATATTTTGAAATTGTGTTTTTTGGCTTTTATTGACCAGATACAGACAAATAAATGCCAGCACTGTATTTCTGAGACAAAACTGGTCTAGAAACGCTCCTTTTGTATTTAGATGTATCAATTTCAAATTTTGACATTCAGTGACCTGACCGTGACCTGAAGTTGACACTAGCTTCACGTAAATTAAATCAGGTGGTAAAATGACCATCACTATCGAATTATACGTGGCAAATAACCCATAAAACATGTGTTGCATGACGTTTGTAGATATTTTGTGCATAGTGACCTTTTGTGCCCTGACATTGACCTTGACCTTTGCCATCGATCTCACTTGAGCTCATTGGGGATATGTATCATACCTTTGAGATCACTTTGTGTTATCATGGTCGCAATCGAAGGCTTTAGATGGAAAGTATGGCCCATACACTCAAATACATCGATTTTGACCTTTGACCGGACCGTGACCTTACATGTGACTTGACTTTGAAATGGTTGAGTGTGCTTTAGATTTGTCTCATTGAGAGCTTTCGAATGTCGCCTTGCACGTCTCGCTGCGATCATTGGTTCGGAAGATAACCAGGGGGCGTTTACCCCTCCCCCTCCTCCCCCCCCCCCCCCCCCCCCCCCCCCCAGTCAATGGCGTTCGGGTGTGACCCCGGTCAATGTCGGGTTAATTACCAAGGCAACCATACATTTTCAAATATTTAAAGGAAACTTAACGGCAATTTCATTCTAAAGATGACTTTGGATATAACACAATTATCTTGCGACTTCACCTGTCATTGGACATGGAGCCCGTTGGTGATCGTCAATAAACTAAACTGAACTTAACTGAAATTACAACATCAGGCCCCTTTAAATTGAGTCGAGCCGCTCTTTTACTATTTAATTTAACATTTATCATATTTCCCATCGCGCTCGAAGGTCTTTTCTCTCACGCACCAATTAGCTGAACACCAAGAGTTGCTCGAAACGCGTAAGTAAAAACAATGCTGATGATTGATTATTTGACGAGGGATTTGGTTTATCTTTAAAATGGACAAAAATGCCGATGAATGCATTATGATCAGGTTAAAAATATTGGGGAAAAGTGCACTACACGTTGCATCTATTCATGTTATTAACATTTTAATTGAAATGCAGTGAACTATACTGTCACATCGATACATTTTGTTGCAGAATTAAATATACTGCCTTTATTGATGCTCCTTGACACAAAATGGACTGATGTTGGTTTTCTGCATAGTATTCTTATACCAAATTTATATACTTTAGATTCCGAGATATCCAATTACTTGATCAGAACACATATCAGCTTTCTTACGCAATTTGTGTTTATCCGTCTCATATACCGGTTGGTCGACGGTCACCAGTCCCGGGATAAAGTGGGTATAGCAGGGGATCGTGGGTATAGCGGGGGATCGTGGGTATAGCAGGGGATCGTGGGTATAGCAGGGATCGTGGGTATAGCAGGTGATCGTGGGTATAGCAGGGGATCGTGGGTATAGCAGGGATCGTGGGTATAGCAGGGGATCGTGGGTATAGCAGGGGATCGTGGGTATAGCAAGGGACCGTGGGTATAGCAGGGAATCGTGAGTATATCAGGGGATCGTGGGTATAGCAGGGGATCGTGGGTATAGCAGGGGATCGTGGGTATAGTAGAGATCGTGGGTATAGCAAGGGATCGTGGGTATAGCAGGGGATCGTGGGTATAGCAGGGAATCGTGAGTATATCAGGGGATCGTGGGTATAGCAGGGGATCGTGGGTATAGCAGGGGTTCGTGGGTATAGCAGGGGATCGTGGGTATAGCAGGAGATCGTGGGTATAGCAGGGGATCGTGGGTATAGCAGGGGATCGTGGGTATAGCGTGGGTATAGCAGGGGATCGTGGGTATAGCAGGGGATCGTGGATATAGCAGGGGATCGTGGCTATAACATGGGATCGTGGGTAAAGCAGGGGGTCGTGGGTATATCAGGGGGTCGTGGGTATAGCAGGGGATCGTGGGTATAACAGAGGATCATGGGTATAGCAGGGGATCGTGGGTATAGCAGGGGATCGTGGGTATAGCAGGGGATTGTGGGTATATCAGGGGATCGTGGGTATAGCAGGGGATCGTGGGTATAACAGAGGATCGTGGGTATAGCAGGGGATCGTGGGTATATCAGGGGATCGTGGGTATAGCAGGGGATCGTGGGTATAGCAGGGGATCGTGGGTATATCAGGGGATCGTGGGTATAGCAGGGGATCGCGGGTATAGCAGGGGATCATGGGTATAGCAGGGGATCGTGGATATAGCAGGAGATCGTGGGTATAGCAGGGGATCGTGGGTATAGCAGGGGATCGTGGGTATAGAAGGGGATCGTGGGTATAGCAGGGGATCGTGGGTATAACAGGGGATCGTGGGTATAGCAGGGGATCGTGTGTATATCAGAGGATCGTGGGTATAGCAGGGGATCGTTGGTATAGCAGGGTATCGTGGGTATATCAGGGGATCGTGGGTATAGCAGGGGATCGTTGGTATAGCAGGGTATCGTGGGTATATCAGGGGATCGTGGGTATAGCAGGGGATCGTGGGTATAGCAGGGAATCGTGGGTATAGCAGGGGATTGTGGATCGTCTGTCGGGGGGCCATGGAGGATCTGAACTGTGGCAAAAAAATGCTCAGGCCTTATACCTTCGACGGAAGACCGACTCCATAAACTAACTAATCCCAACCCTACACCTGCCAGGACACGGGTCTCTATTCGGCTGCTCACAAGACCACAGCCTCTTCCTCCACCCACACCTTCCCCTGCATCATAGAAGTGCACCCACCTGGTCTTGATCTCGACGTTGCTGTGGTTGGTGAAGAGCCTCTCGCCGTCACCCAGGTGGCTGCCGCAGTAGGAGCCGGCGCTGACCGGGCTCGGAAGGCTCTGGAAACCGGACGAGTCGCTTCGGCACGGTGAGGCGCGGAACCGACCGCCCGAGCTGCTGCCCACACTGCGCGGGGTCGCCGATAGGGGGCTGTGGAACAGGGCAGATGCTGGGGGTTGTAAAGGGTCACCGATGGGTACGAAACAGGAGCAGGTGTTGAAGAAGAGTGGAGGCTTAGTCGCAATGGGAACACCCCGTATACCTACTGGCTGCTACTGAACTAGGAGTAGTCATAATCATAAAGCCCACGATACTAAAATAGCCGCTGCCTCTCATGGAGGACACCTATCTAATTGTGAGATGCAAAATATCACCTCAAATCACGAAGGTTCCAATCATTTTAAAACTATGGTCCGTGCTGTATCACCGTCATTCAATGTTATCCTTACCTGATGGAAACATGTTTTTCGGGAGTTTTACGAGATGTGGAGATTCTGAGCGGCTTTAGACATTTCTTCTTGGGCTTGATGGGTTCTGACTCTCTATTGGCTGATTCGAGGTTCAAGGCCAGCGCCTGCAGACCAATCAGAGCTGCGTGATCGTCGATGTGGTCGTACTGGTTCTTGGGCGGCGACTTGGACAGAGGTGTCCGCCCATCAGAAATATGGACGAACGAAGCACACGACTGAAAAGAAATAGAAGAACGAAGCTCTTTGAATCCAACACATCAGGTACTAGGTACTGTATAAATGTACTACATCTCTATAAATGTCCTAACGCCAGGTGCCTGCCAGCACTCATTCAGCACCACAAACCATAGGCTGTGCCTGCGCAGCGCTCACACAACACCACAAACCATGGTCTGTGCCTGCGCAGCGCTCAAACAACACCACAAACCATGGTCTGTGCCTGCGCAGCGCTCACACAACACCACAAACCATGGTCTGTGCCTGCGCAGCGCTCACACAACACCACAAACCATGGTCTGTGCCTGCGCAGCGCTCACACAACACCACAAACCATGGTCTGTGCCTGCGCAGCGCTCACAACACCACAAACCATGGTCTGTGCCTGCGCAGCGCTCACACAACACCACAAACCATGGTCTGTGCCTGCGCAGCGCTCACACAACACCACAAACCATGGTCTGTGCCTGCGCAGCGCTCACACAACACCACAAACCATGGTCTGTGCCTGCGCAGCGCTCACACAACACCACAAACCATGGTCTGTGCCTGCGCAGCGCTCACACAACACCACAAACCATGGTCTGTGCCTGCGCAGCGCTCAAACAACACCACAAACCATGGTCTGTGCCTGCGCAGCGCTCACACAACACCACAAACCATGGTCTGTGCCTGCGCAGCGCTCACACAACACCACAAACCATGGTCTGTGCCTGCGCAGCGCTCACACAACACCACAAACCATGGTCTGTGCCTGCGCAGCACCCAGTCCCACCCTCTCCATCTCTCATACCAAACAGCTCAAACAACGGCGGCGCACACGGTTCGCCTCCACAGAGAATGACCGATGCCTCGGCGTCAGCCCCCACAGGTCCACAGGCGTCTCCAGAATCAGTCACCTCCAGACACTGGGCAGACAGGGTCCGAGCCGCGCCCAACACCTGACTGCTGAGTGTTGAGTGTCCATAAAACGACAGCGGTTCGGCTCCGCAGGCTAATGAGGTGAATTATGGACGCGGCGCGCTATGAGCCGGCGTGTTTGCATACAAACGAGAACAATCCATCCGTCTCTGCCACATGTGTCACGCTCCGGCCAGCGGCGGAGGCTGGTATGTTCCCCTGATGATCCAGGTCCCCAGCAACCCGGGTACCCCACAGACCCCTGTGACGACCCGGGTCGCCCACAGACCCCTGATAACCCCGGTCGCCCACAGACCTGCTGGTGCCCCTCACGGCCCGGGTCTCCACAGACCCCTGACGACCCGCTGTTGCCCCGACCACGCTGATTGACAGCGCTGTCTCGGTAAACAGGACGTCTGCGCTTCCTCCGTGGGGGCAGGCTGCAGCAGCGGCGGACAGTAGCAGCTGACCGGCCCACCCAGTCACATTGTTCTCCCAGGCCTTGGTGTCGCGACAATGGTGACTGAAGGACGCGCGACACTATCACCCACAGGTCGCATGCCTCGCTGCGATGATGGTTATTTTACGGCCGTAGCCAATGATGATGATGATGATATGACCACAAAATGGTCCCACAAACGATGTGTCCAATTACCAAAGTGGCCAAGAGAAAATGGTGGCTGCTCTCAGAAATTTACACAAATCAATGAGACGGAAACATTTGACATTATACGGATAAAATAATTAAGCATGGTTTGTTAAAGGGAAATATTTACCTTTTGATCTATTTGTCTGCATTATATTATGCAACATGTATGGTATTAAATTGATCGAATCTCAATTTAATAATGAAATCACAACTTTTTATATTTCGACTTTTTGAGGAAATTAAAACAAGTACATATACTTATTTCGGAGTCCATGATCGGTGTTTTCTCTTCACTATTGGAAGCGCGACATATCTGGTGCTTTTGTTTCAATCTGTTCAACGTTGAATTACCTCTCAACAAATCGCATACACTAAATACGTCGTCGTAAGGGGCAAAGTCAATCCCCCAAATGCATCATGGTTTTCTGAAATGTTAATTGATTAATTATGGGAAAACGATTCAGATAAATGTGTCATGTGTGCATTGTGTATTGAATACCAGTATGTTGAAAATACATGGGGAAAACATCCAACGTTTTTTTGGGGGGTATTTTTAGTCGATAACACTAAATAGGTCGCCGTCTGGGGCCAAACTAAACTGCCGATTTCAATGCACTTTTTAAAATGCCTGTTGATTGTTCATAAAAGTTTGGTACATATTCGCAAAAGATAGAGTGGAGGAAACGTATTACATCCTACATGATACATAACAATGCCTAGGCAGGCTAATTTTAGCTCGGACAGTGAATTCGTTACCGAGTACTTGCTGAGTACCGACTGTTATAAGCGAGGAACGCATATCAATTTTAACTTGAAATAGCTTTCGGTAGGAATGTATATATGCAAAATGTGATCAATTTACAATATATTTTGGTCTCGTCTGTCGATTTCAAGTAATACTCCATTTTTGTAGGAAAAGGTGAATATTTCCCTTTAAGGAATAAATTAAATTCCGAGTCATAAAACCAGTAAGGCGCCGTAGTTGGCGATGAACGAGCGAGCGCGAAGGAAATGTAGGGTGAATTTCAACTCGATCAGGCAAGTAGTTTCTAAGATGCAAAAAAAGGTGCGCACGTGCGCACGTGCAGAGGCAACCCAGTCTGACTTGTGGGGAAAGTGGCGACTGAGAGGTCCCTAACTACACACCAAATTTGAACACAATCGGCTCAGCCGTTCCTGAGATATAGAATATGGGTGTGCACTCGCGCACGTGCAGAGGCACACCACCCCTGACTTGTGGAAAGGCGGCGACTGAAAGATCCCTAACCACACACCAAATTCGAACACAATCGGCTCAGCCGTTCCTGAGATATAGAATAGGGGTGTGCACGTGCGCACGTGCAGATTCACCCCACCCCTGACTTGTGGGAAAGTGGCGGCTGAGCGGTCCCTAACGAGCGAGCGCTTCGCGCTCGCTCGTAATAATGCTTGGTAAAAGGTACATTTTACTTTACACACTTTCATTCATATTAATGTAAATACGTGCATGGTGCATAGCGTGTGTACCATACGTCAATGGGATGACTTAGTTGCGCATGCCATGGTTGTATTATGCCTACTGGAGGCGGCATGGCCATCCTAATACAGCCTATGAGCGTCCACTGACCACGGATTCGAGTCCAGTGCCTCATTTAAGGCTGTTAAGCCCCATTTACCATAATTCATGGCCTGTATCGCACCTCAGCTAAAAGGAAGTCTGGCCTTCACGCCGGATTCCTCTGTATTTACATATGACGTCATCCCATACAACCCATTCACGGTGCGCCTGTTCCGTCACCCACGCTGCGGCGCGAGGCGGCGAGCTTCGGCACGTGATGCTTTACGACCCACGTTCAAGGCCCTCTGACAATGCTCGCCGAGCGCCTCTACAAACTCGGCGTGCTGCTGGGGCGCAGGGGTGGCGCAGGAAGAGATGAGCGCTCGTAACTCGCCCCTTGGCCACACCTTCCTGTCGTGCCAGATGGCCCTCCGCTTCCCGTCCTTGGTGCGTATAGAACCTGCTGGACAGACTGCACCAGGGGATGTTGAACTGCTCCGGCCGTGTCGAGTCTGGACTGCTCCTGAACTATTTCTGCTGAAGTCGGCGGCGGCCCCTCAGGCATCTGCCTCCTCCGCAGCCGGCAACAGGCAGTTATCAGTGTCGTACCCGCTTCCCCCGCCTGCCCTGCAGCCCCTGACAGTCACCAGTATCACGCCGGACGCCGTGTCAGCGCCGGAGGGAGGAGCCGACCTTGCCCTGGGCCTTACCGCGCAGCAGCTCGTGTGGCATATGCGGCGATTTGCGGACGCCCACTCCCACTCCCACTCGACTGCGTGGCCACAATTTATCACGTACCACTCTCCAGGGCGGCCCGGTTATGATCGATAAGAGTCTCACCAGTTGCCAATCTCGCCAATCGATGGCGCGCGCGCGACAGACCCAGCGCGCCGACGACCGGCAGGCGGCCGGCACCGGAGAGCGGTGTTAACATGGCGTCTGAGGCGCCTGCTGACGGCCCGGAGAGGCAGGGTTGAAATGCACACGTGTAGGTCGCTGCTGGGCTGCAGTGAGATGGAGGCAGATCCGCGCGTGGGAGGTAGAATCACAGTGTGCCATCAGGCGTGCAGGAGTCTGGCCCGAAGTGGTGACACTCTGGGGGTGTCCAGCTCCCAAGGCCGCTTGCTCTTCGCCTGGAGACGCTCTTTGGTGCTTTGTGGGGGTGGCGTGTGCCATGTTTTTAAAGTGGTCAGCGAACAGGCTTCCTATTGTGGAAATCAGAGACCCGTCGTAGGCTTAGCTGACGGCAGGAGTTCCGCCTCGGCGTGCGTTACTATTTGCAGACGTGAGTTTCGCTTCTTCATGCCACTGCGCCGTCTCGGAGAATGTGACATCAAATAACAAACGCACCGTGTCTAGTCAAACGAAGTGTTTTTCTTTGGTCTTCTTTCTACTAGTTTAAATTGTAAATTTAAAGTTTAACACAATTCAAATTTGAAGTTTAACACGCGCCCTGGAGGGGAGGCGAAATCTGCCCACCCCTACGGTTTTTTCGAGTATAGCGGAAAAAGGGCGGCGCGCAGCGCCGCCGTTTTTTGCATACCTGTTCGGGAATCACCACTCACATTATGTGCAATTCTTGACTTCGAGTCATCTCAGGTCAGGTCACCAGACCAGGTCACGTGATGACCCTACCTCCAAAAAGTTTGCGGTCGTACCACAGCCACAGTTTTAGGCCGATGGGTTTCAAACTGCAGGTTCTTGTACAGGTCAGAGGGCTCCCTGACCAGCTCGAAAGGGCCCCTGGGTGGGTCAGAAGGGCCCCTGAACATGCTGAATGGGCCCCTAGTCAGGACGGAGGGGCCCCCAGGGCAGGTTGTAGGGCCCTCGGAGCAAGTTGCAAGGCGACAAAGCAGCCAGCGCAGTCCCTTCCCAGGTCGGAAGGGCCCCTTAGCAAGCTGGAGGGGCCCTGGCCAGACCGAAATGGCCCCTGGGCGGGTAAGAAGGGCCCCTGAACATGCCAAATTGGCCCCTAGCCAGCACGGAGGGGCCCAGGACAAATCAGAGGGCCCCTTGAGCATGTCGGCAGGGCGACAAACAGTCAGCGTAGTCCGACCAGAAGAGTCGCTGGGCAGATCGAAGGGGCTCCTGGGCAAGTCAGAGGGACCCCTGGCTAGACCGAAAGGGTCCCTGGGCCGGACGGAAGGGCCCTTAAACATGCCAGATGAGTTCCTACCTAGACTAGAGGGGCCCCTGGGCAGGTCGGAGGGGCCCCTGAGCAGGTCGGAGGGGCCTCTGAGCATGTTGGCAGGGCAGTCCCTGTGCAGTCCCTGGCCAGGTCGGAAGGACCTCTGAACATGCCGAATGGGCCCCTTGACATACAAGAGGAGCTTCTTGGAAGGTCAGAGGAGTCCCTGGTCAGATCGGAAGGGCCCAAAGCACGTAGAGATCCCAAATGGAGATGAAATCCAAAGAGGACCCGAAAGCTCCAATTTTAATACTTGTGTTGTGGAGTAAGTCCTCTTTGTATTGAATCTATATCACCCACTCCACATAATGTCTTTTCGCGGATCCCAGATGGGTCCCTGAACAGGTCGGAAGAGCGTCGAAAAGGTCGGAGGGGCTCCTAGACGATCTGAAGGGACCATGGGCCTTTCAACAGTAAGAATGCAGTTGTCCAGGGAATAAATCTCAAAATTTTCGTGCCGCTCCGTGGCGCAATTTAACTACAAATTCAATTATATGCGGGTTAGAAACAAAAATCGCGCCGTTTCTCGGCGCATTTATGTGTTGTGTCGCTACTTTCCTATATAATTGGGCAAAATAGTTCGCTTTGGCCCTTTTTTACCGCACTTTTAAGCGCACAATAACATTTTTAGAGGTCCGCACCATACGCAATGCGACGCATTGGTGAGAATGCATATCCAGGGCATAAGACTAAAAAAATCACGTCGCTCCGCGGCGCAATTTATTTCAAAGTTCCAGGTCTCGAGCCTAAACAGGTATTCGAAGTTGGTATAACTGATTCCAAATTGGTGTCGCTGGTTCCATAGTTGATATGGTAGTTTGCGAACTCCAGCTTCTAAAAGTTGGTATGGCCCAGCCATACCTGTCATACTGCATTCCCCATCCTTGTAACGTGCCTTTTCATCCGTTTTGTTTGGCCCTTTCAAACTTGGGAAGGGGGCCCTTTCAACGCTCGGGAAAGGGGCCCTTTCAACGCTAGGGAAGGGGCCCTTTCGAGGCGCCCCCCCCCCCTGGACGAAATCGCCCTGGAGCAGGACTACGTGCCTGCTCCAGGGCACGTGTTAAATTGTTTGATGCTTCAGGGACTAGGTGTCTAGCGTATTTACCAAATAACCCCACACACGACCGCACAAGCGACGTTCGTTCAACAAACGACGTTCAGCACACAAGTATGTTGTAAATAATTGTTAAGTCCTGCATATCCCGCGCTGTGCCGGTGCTGCTGCTCGGCGCCACCTTCGCCGTGCCGACTGTCAAGTTGGGACGTTTAGACCCCCTCCCCCCGAACTCGGCTCCTATAAAACGCAGACAAAATACCGGACATACAGTTCGAAAGCTTGTCAAAAATCATTTTGAAACTATCTAGGTGATGTTTTGGCTCAGGTCAATATGGAGGTCACCAGAGGTCATCAAAGGTCAGATTTTCCAGTTTTAGGACTTCGCTTCGAACACCGCCAAATATGTCGGGAACTGCGATAGCTAGGAACAAACGGAAAACAGCGATCTAAAGCTATTGAAAAATGCGATCGCATTTGTCGTCCCTTAAATTTCAATTCAGGTAAATAGTTTAGGCTCCAGAGGTCATCAAAGGTCAAACAGGCTATTTATTTTGGCAAAACTGTTTATCACAAATAGCTTTTTACCTAATAAAGATAAGGCAATAATTGTGTCGTCATCGTGTTTATCTTGCCAAGACCCTTCGACACATGCTCATGGTGACCAGGTTATGTCAACTTAGACATTTTACCTCATGTCAAAGTCAAGTGGTGACCCAAGTAGGTCATGTTGCATATTGGAAGACGTGTCTCGACGAGACAAACACATTGGTGCTGATTTCACTTCCATCTGCATTATGTCGAGAGTTATTGACAAACACGTGTTGGTGACCTCGGATGACCTCGGCTGACCTTGTAGGGGTCACTGAGCAAAACTTTCACCTGGGTCATCAATAATGGCCTATGCTAACATGATCCAGAAGGAATTTGACTGATATGCGTATCCTCGGAATAGGAAGCATTTGAATATTTCCCCATCGACTTATAATGGGGAGGTGACGAAATTGACCAGACCTTAGGTCACATATATAAAAAAACGAGATACACAAATGGTAGGTACCCATGACCTTATGCAATCCTGTAACTTTGAAATCGATCGGCTAACAACTGTGGCTGTGGTACGACGGCAAACGTTTTTGTAGGTGGGGTCGCGTGACCTAGTCTGGTGACCTGCCCTGAGATGACTCGAGGTCAAACAATTTATACAACATGGGTAATTGATGCCCCAATAGCTATGCCAAATTTGGCGGTGCTGTGCACCGCCGTTTTCCCGCTATCCTCGAAAAACCTTAGGGGGCGTCTAAAGGCCCCCGGCACGCCGCGGGATATTATGTGAGGCGTGAGCGTATAATAGTCACGTCTACCCAATCACGCTAATTTCACCGTGAAGCATAACATTTACATTGTCACGCTGAACTGCCTGGGTAGTGTGCTAACGCCAGTTTGGGAACCTCAAAACCTGCCTGTTACTCTCGGTTAATAACCACATGGCCAAGAGGCTAGAGGTTCTGCCATTGTGAAAATGTGACACTGCACCTTTGCAACGCCATAGAAAATTTGCCCCACAAGTTCTTCATTCAATACCTACGACAGATTTGTGCAACATTTTGACTACAACCGAATCAAGCCCATTGTTGTCCTTCTCTAATGCGTAGACGGTAATATACAATGTGGAACCTTTTGTTACGTGAAGTGTATTTCTACCAAGGGCGGATTCAGGATATTTTAGGAGGGGTGGCCGCAGGCCAATTTAGGGGCGCCTTCCAAAGAAAGGACGCCGTCACTGACCGAAAGGGCGCCGTCACTGGCCGAAAGGGCGCCGTCAATGGCCGAAAGGGCGCCGTCAATGGCCGAAAGGACGCCATCAATGGCCGTAAGGGCGCCGTCACTGGCCGGAAGGGCGCCTCGGGTCAAAAGGACCAGGTCATGACCTGTATGACCTGATACTCGGTAAGTTACTTTCAACAGGGCGCCCAAAAGGGCGTCCAAGCGGTCCATAGGGACGCTGCGTCCTCACGGGCTGTCCATCGCTGGGCGCCTGGCGGCACCCGGCGACAGACAGCCCGTGGGGCGCCCTTCTGGCGGGGGGGGGGGGCGACCGCGACCGCTGCGGCCACCCCCTGGATCCGCCCCTGATTTCTACAGATTCCTTGATCTGCGTCCTTGATTATCGTTCTAAATTCGCAACTCTAACACCTGCCGACAGATTGACGGATATGACCACGTGCCTGCTCAATAAAGCGATATGATCATTTATAATATAACGGGACGATAGTCGGTATCTCCCTGGGCAGTCTCCACCCACACAGCTACTGTTTACCGCTGCCACCGCACTTCCAATCACATTAGTCATCGGTAAAATCCTGTCATCCTGGAACTGACTGGGAATTATACCGACGCCAGAAGCCAGGTAGGCCTGTGGGCGGTACAGCTGACGTTCAGCGTGGTTGGGCACGTTTCGCCCTTCCCTGTGGTGTGGCCTGAGGTGGCGATGGCTGCAGGAATGGTGGGAAATGACAGTTCGCACGGCACGCGAATCGTCACACACCACGCAATACTCGCGTGAAGGGATAATGAAGCGATTCAGCGAATTACAGGAACACTTGAACAATGAACATGCGAGATGCCGATCTCCCATTGTACTACACCATCGTCTCGCTGTTACTTCTGCTTCATTCATTACTTCTAGTCGTCAGGTCATTTACGTTTTTTGCAAAGTGCATGTTGACAAGTACCATCACCATTATAGACCACACTTAGCGCTGTCGAACATAAAACCAACACTGCCAGCCGCCTTGCGGTCAATTTCAAACAGTTTCTGCAGCTCTGCATCGGCTGTAAGACGTAAGTGCCTCTCATGCCCAGCCACTCGGACGGGGGAGCAGCCAGCGAAGGCCATCCGGGGTATCGATTTTAATTAGTGACACCCGTGCTGGAGGTGGAGGGTGACTCGAGGTTCGTGGAGGGGCTATTACATGCCTCCCACGGCAGGGGGATGTAAGCCAGCCTCCCACGGCAGGGGATGTAAGCCTTCCTCCCACGGCAGGGGGATGTAAGACAGCCTCCCACGGCAGGGGATGTAAGCCTGCCTCCCACGGCAGGGGGATGGATGTAAGCCAGCCTCCCACGGAAGGGGATGTAAGCCTGCCTCCCACGGCAGGGGGATGGATGTAAGCCAGCCTCCCACGGCAGGGGATGTAAGCCAGCCTCCCACGGCAGGGGGATGGATGTAAGCCTGCCTCCCACGGCAGGGGATGTAAGCCAGCCTCCCACGGCAGGGGATGTAAGCCTGCCTCCCACGGCAGGGGCTGTAAGCCAGCCTCCCACGGCAGGGGATGTAAGCCAGCCTCCCACGGCAGGGAGATGTAAGCTTGCCTCCCACGGCAGGGGGATGGATGTAAGCCAGCCTCCCACGGCAGGGGAATGAATGTAAGCCTGCCTCCCACGGCAGGGGATGTAAGCCAGCCTCCCACGGCAGGGGGATGTAAGCCTGCCTCCCACGGCAGGGGGATGGATGTAAGCCAGCCTCCCACGGCAGGGGATGTAAGCCTGCCTCCCACGGCAGGGGGTGTAAGCCAGCCTCCCACGGCAGGGGATGTAAGCCAGCCTCCCACGGCAGGGGGATGTAAGCCTGCCTCCCACGGCAGGGGGATGGATGTAAGCCAGCCTCCCACGGCAGGGGATGGATGTAAGCCTGCCTCCCACGGCAGGGGATGTAAGCCAGCCTCCCACGGCACGGGGATGTAAGCCTGCCCCCCACGGCAGGGGGATGTAAGCCAGCCTCCCACGGCAGGGGATATAAGCCAGCCTCCCACAGCAGGGGATGTAAGCCTGCCTCCCACGGCAGGGGATGTAAGCCTGCCTCCCACGGGAGGGGATGGATGTAAGCCTGCCTCCACGGCAGGGGATGTAAGCCTGCCTCCCACGGCAGGGGATGTAAGCCTGCCTCCCACGGCAGGGGATGGATGTAAGCCTGCCTCTCACGGCAGGAGATGTAAGCCTGCCTCCCACGTTAGTGGATGTAAGCCTGCCTCCCACGGCAGGAAGATGTAAGCCTGCCTCCCATGGCAGGGGGATGGACGTAAGCCTGCCTCCCACGGCAGGGGGATGTAAGCCTGCCTCTCACGGCAGGAGATGTAAGCCTGCCTCCCACGTTAGTGGATGTAAGCCTGCCTCCCACGGCAGGAAGATGTAAGCCTGCCTCCCATGGCAGGGGGATGGATGTAAGCCTGCCTCCCACGGCAGGGGGATGTAAGCCTGCCTCCCACGGCAGGGGGATGTAAGCCAGCCTCCCACGGCAGGGGATGTAAGCCTGCCTCCCACGGCAGGGGGTGTAAGCCAGCCTCCCACGGCAGGGGATGTAAGCCAGCCTCCCACGGCAGGGGATGTAAGCCAGCCTCCCACGGCAGGGGATATAAGCCAGCCTCCCACAGCAGGGGATGTAAGCCTGCCTCCCACGGCAGGGGATGTAAGCCTGCCTCCCACGGGAGGGGGATGGATGTAAGCCTGCCTCCACGGCAGGGGATGCAAGCCTGCCTCCCACGGCAGGGGGATGTAAGCCTGCCTCCCACGGCAGGGGGATGGATGTAAGCCTGCCTCTCACGGCAGGAGATGTAAGCCTGCCTCCCACGTTAGTGGATGTAAGCCTGCCTCCCACGGCAGGAAGATGTAAGCCTGCCTCCCATGGCAGGGGGATGGATGTAAGCCTGCCTCCCACGGCAGGGGGATGTAAGCCTGCCTCCCACGGCAGGGGGATGTAAGCCTGCCTCCCACGGCAGGGGGATGTAAGCCTGCCTCCCACGGCAGGGGATGTAAGCCTGCTTCCACGGCAGGGGATGTAAGCCTGCCTCCCACGGCAGGGGGATGTAAGCCTGCCTCCCACGGCAGGGGGATGGATGTAAGCCTGCCTCCCACGACAGGGGGATGTAAGCCTGCCTCCCACGGCAGGAAGATGTAAGCCTGCCTCCCACGGCAGGGGGATGTAAGCCTGCCTCCCACGGCAGGGGATGGATGTAAGCCTGCCTCCCACGGCAGGGGATGTAAGCCTGCCTCCCACGGCAGGGGATGTAAGCCTGCCTCGCACGGCAGGGGGATGTAAGCCTGCCTCCCACGGCAGGGGATGTAAGCCTGCCTCCCACGGCAGAGGGATGGATGTAAGCCTGCCTCCCACGGCAGGGGGATGTAAGCCTGCCTCCCACGGCAGGGGATGTAAGCCTACTTCCCACGGCAGGGGATGTAAGCCTGCCTCCCACGCCAGGTGAATGGATGTAAGCCTGCCTCCCACGCCATGTGAATGGATGTAAGCCTGCCTCCCACGGCAGGGGATGTAAGCCTGCCTCCCACGGCAGGGGGATGTAAGCCTGCCTCCCACGGCAGGGGATGTAAGCCTGCCTCTCACGGCAGGGGATGTAAGCCTGCCTCCCACGGCAGGGGATGTAAGCCTGCCTCCCACGGCAGGGGGATGTAAGCCTACCTCCCACGGCAGGGAATGTAAGCCTGCCTCCCACGGCAGGGGGATGTAAGCCTGCCTCCCACGGCAGGGGATGTAAGCCTGCCTCCCACGGCAGGGGATGTAAGCCTGCCTCCCACGGCAGGGGATGGATGTAAGCCTGCCTCTCACGACAGGGGGATGTAAGCCTGCCTCCCACGGCAGGGGATGTAAGCCCGGCTCCCACGGCAGGGGGATGTAAGCCTGCCTCCCACGGCAGGGGGATGGATGTAAGCCTGCCTCCCACGACAGGGGGATGTAAGCCTGCCTCCCACGGCAGGGGGATGGATGTAAGCCAGCCTCCCACGGCAGGGGGATGTAAGCCTGCCTCCCACGGCAGGGCGATGTAAGCCTGCCTCCCACGGCAGGGGGATGGATGTAAGCCTGCCTCCCACGGCAGGGGGATGGATGTAAGCCTGCCTCTCACGACAGGGGGATGTAAGCCAGCCTCCCACGGCAGGGATGTAAGTCTGCCTCCCACGGCAGGGGATGGATGTAAGCCTGCCTCCCACGGCAGGGGATGTAAGCCTGCCTGCCACGGCAGGGGGATGTAAGCCTGCTGCCGGCGGTGTCAATAGCAGTTGGGCACCGCCGTAGTCCGCAGCAGAGATGGGAAAATCACGACAACTGTGCTCTACTATCATGGAAAACTAAAAATCCGCGGTGAGAAAAACAATATGAGGAAGGTATACAATTATCGAAAGCTTCCCAGAACCGTATGTGCGTGGTGCAAAGGTTTTCGAGTATTTGTGATGACTCCTCGATTTTTTTAATGGAGTTAGTTCGAATGTTTTGATTGCAAATTGATGTATGTGAAAAAGACCCTCGCTAAGCAAATGTTGTTGCATGGGCCCTGAACCCACCAGCCGATAGAGCAATTCCAGGTCATCGGCAGAATTTAGTGGCGGAAGTTGTACATCCCTTAACCACTGGGGATGGTCCCCCGGACCTGTTAGCTTCATCTGACCGGGGATGTTCCAGCCGGCCTGTTAGCTTCATCTGACCGGGGATGGTCCAGCCGGCCTGTTAGCTTCATCTGACTGGGGATGGTCCCCCGGACCTGTTAGCTTCATCTGACCGGGGATGGTCCAGCCGGCCTGTTAGCTTCATCTGACCGGGGATGGTCCAGCCGGCCTGTTAGCTTCATCTGACCGGGGATTGTCCAGCCGGCCTGTTAGCTTCATCTGACCGGGGATGGTCCAGCCGGCCTGTTAGCTTCATCTGACCGGGGATGGTCCAGCTGGCCTGTTAGCTTCATCTGACCGGGGATGGTCCAGCCGGCCTGTTAGCTTCATCTGACCGGGGATGGTCCAGCCGGCCTGTTAGCTTCATCTGACCGGGGATGGTCCAGCCGGCCTGTTAGCTTCATCTGACCGGGGATGGTCCCCCGGGCCTGTTAGCTTCATCTGACCGGGGATGGTCCCCCGGGCCTGTTAGGTTCATCTGACCGGGGATGGTCCAGCCGGACTGTTAGCTTCATCTGACCGGGGATGGTCCCCCGGGCCTGTTGGCTTCATCTGACCGGGGATGGTCCCCCGGGCCTGTTAGGTTCATCTGACCGGGGATGGTCCAGCCGGACTGTTAGCTTCATCTGACCGGGGATGGTCCAGCTGGCCTGTTAGCTTCATCTGACCGGGGATGGTCCCCCGGGCCTGTTAGCTTCATCTGACCGGGGATGGTCCAGCCGACCTGTTAGCTTCATCTGACCGGGGATGGTCCCCGGGCCTGTTAGCTTCATCTGACCGGGGATGGTCCAGCCGACCTGTTAGCTTCATCTGACCGGGGATGGTCCCCCGGGCCTGTTAGGTTCATCTGACCGGGGATGGTCCAGCCGGCCTGTTAGCTTCATCTGACCGGGGATGTTCCAGCCGGCCTGTTAACTTCATCTGACCGGGGATGGTCCAGCCGGCCTGTTAGCTTCATCTGACCGGGGATGGTCCCCCGGGCCTGTTAGCTTCATGTGACCTTGAATGCGACGGTGGCTCCCGGACGTACGCCATGCCCTTTGTTGTTGTTTCAGTAATGTTGTTTCAAAAAATATCGTTTCGATTATTATTTTCGTATTCTCGTTTGGTCTGAAGGCTGCTCGAAATGATGTACTGAGAGTGCAGATGCAAATGATACTTGACATTTACCATTTGAATCTCATGTAGTCTGTGGACGAGTTCTGAGAAACTTGACAGACAGATAACTTACGACGATGGGCTCATTTGGGCCTGAAAGAAACCGAGTTTCAACTTTGAATATTATATAAATATTTCATGGCACAGCGTGCCGAGACACAGAGAACCAGAATGAAAGCTCCTCTCCTCTCCACAGTGGCGGATCAGTTATCATTCCAACGAACCGGGACAAGCTCCTCTCCTCTCCACAGTGGCGGATCAGTTATCATTCCAACGAACCGGGACCAGAGAACCAGAATGAAAGCTCCTCTCCTCTCCACAGTGGCGGATCAGTTATCATTCCAACGAACCGGGACCAGAGAACCAGAATGAAAGCTCCTCTCCTCTCCACAGTGGCGGATCAGTTATCATTCCAACGAACCGGGACCAGAGAACCAGAATGAAAGCTCCTCTCCTCTCCACAGTGGCGGATCAGTTATCATTCCAACGAACCGGGACTTATGTTGTCGCAGTACAGCATACTCTTAATTTTGGAATGATATCCTGATCCGGCTTGTATTGGCCATTCGTCAAATCACTCCTCATGCACTGCTGAAAGAGATGTCATCTTAAATCAAGGTGCATGTGCTACTGCGCTATCGTATATTTTCACTAATTAAGTGACTGTTGGTAGGAACTGACATGACAGGAACTGATGTATAAAGCTATCGCGAGCTAAATCACCATTATATCTCTCCGACTACTGACAACGGGTCCCAGCAGCCGGCGAAGCAGCGTATCCTGCCGGGATGCCACGTAGCCCCCCCCCCCCCCCCCCTCTCCCCTCCCCCGCCACCCGGGGTGCAGAACAGAGGTCAGCTCGAGCCGGCAAGGTCACGGCGCAGCACGGCGCCGCAGCGCCGAGGCCGTGCCCGTGACGCCCGTGCCCGTGACATGGGTGAGGCCGGCCGCCAACTGCCTCGCTCAGCTGCATACAGAGAAGCCGTGACGCGAGGCTCGCCAGCACAACAAAAATGCCCGGGCGTCGCACCCAATCAAACGTCCGATTGGAGCTTGTTATCGGCGGACAAAGAAGACGGTGACAATTGGATTCGTGATTCGTGGTGGCTTAAGTGTTTGTGAGCAGTGGACTTGATGGTGCTGATGTTGTCAGAGAAAACACGTAGAAAAAGTAGAAAAAGCTTCGCTAGCATTCTTTCCAGCTGAAGTAGGAGCTTCAGTGTCAATGAACCCGCAAGACTGGCGGCAGGGCGCAGGCAAGAGGGCAAGGACGGCAGGCGCTAGGCAGCCGGGCAAGCGTGGCAGGCAAGCGGGCAAGGGCAACAGCAGACGGGTATGGCTGCCAAGCAGGCGGGTATGGCTGCCAGGCAGGCGGGTATGGCTGGCAGGCAGGCGGGTATGGCTGCGAGGCAGGCGGGTATGGCTGCCAGGCAGGCGGGTATGGTTGGCAGGCAGGTGGGTATGGCTGGCAGGCAGGCGGGTATGGCTGGCAGGCAGGCGGGTATGGCTGGCAGGCAGGCGGGTATGGCTGGCAGGCAGGCGGGTATGGCTGCGAGGCAGGCGGGTATGGCTGGCAGGCAGGCGGGTATGGCTGCGAGGCAGGCGGGTATGGCTGCCAAGCAGGCGGGTATGGCTGGCAGGCAGGCGGGTATGGCTGGCAGGCAGGCGGGTATGGCTTCCAAGCAGGCGGGTATGGCTGGCAGGCAGGCGGGTATGGCTGGCAGGCAGGTGGGTATGGCTGCCAGGCAGGCGGGTATGGCTGGCAGGCAGGCGGGTATGGCTGCGAGGCAGGGGGTATGGCTGCCAAGCAGGCGGGTATGGCTGGCAGGCAGGTGGGTATGGCTGGCAGGCAGGCGGGTATGGCTGGCAGAGTGGCAGGCGGACAGACATGAGTGGTGGCGAAATTAATATTGTTTCTGTATCATAATTTTAAATTTCAACATTTATCTCGTAGGATTTCATCCTATTCAAAAAGTCCCAATGATAAGCAGTTACAAAACAATTCAAATTCAGCAGCTAAGCAGCATGCCGCTTTTGCTGCATAACAATCACCAGATAAATAAACAATGCGATGTGTCAGCACCAGTACATCCGACTGGTCCGATTTCACCACAGAGTTGCATCAGACTCTCGGGGATCCTCGGTAGCACTGCGCCGCGGGGATCCTCGGTAGCACTGCGCCGTGAGGATCCTCGGTAACACTGCGCCGCGGGGATCCTCGGTAGCGCTGCGCCGTGAGGGATCCTCGGTAACACTGCGCCGTGAGGGATCCTCGGTAGCACTGCGCCGCGGGGATCCTCGGTAGCACTGCGCCGCCGGGGATCCTCGGTAGCACTGCGTCGTGAACTGTCATCTGATAAATGAGTCTGAAAATCCCCCAGCGCGTCAGACACGATAATGCCTTAGAACCAGCCGCCGGACAATATTTCACATATCATACCGTACTGGACGTCTGACTTTAACCGGCCATGGCCGGCGTTACCAGCGTGACTTGCACCGTGAGAGTGATGTCATTTTACTGTTGTGTTGCTCTTGGTCGCCGCGAACGCCGTGGAACTGCGCGGCACGCCGCACCGCGCCGGCGGAACTGCAGCGGTGGAGATTTCGACGCGGACCATAAAGCACACCCTGCAGCACGCCGCGCAATAACTCCGCCGTCTCCGGGTCCGGCGTCACGCAGCGTCACCCTGCAGCACGCCGCGCAGTAACACCGCCGTCTCCGGGTCCGGCGTCACGCAGCGTCACCCTGCAGCACGCCGCGCAGTAACACCGCCGTCTCCGGGTCCGGCGTCACGCAGCGTCACCCTGCAGCACGCCGCGCAGTAACACCGCCGTCTCCGGGTCCGGCGTCACGCAGCGTCACGCAGCGTCACCCTGCAGCACGCCGCGCAGTAACACCGCCGTCTCCGGGTCCGGCGTCACGCAGCGTCACCCTGCAGCACGCAGCGTCACCCTGCAGCCCGCCGCGCAGTAACACCGCCGTCTCCGGGTCCGGCGTCACGCAGCGTCACCCTGCAGCCCGCCGCGCAGTAACACCGCCGTCTCCGGGTCCGGCGTCACACAGCGTCACCCTGCAGCACGCCGCGCAGTAACACCGCCGTCTCCGGGTCCGGCGTCACGCAGCGTCACCCTGCAGCACGCCGCGTCACCCTGCAGCCCGCCGCGCAGTAACACCGCCGTCTCCGGGTCCGGCGTCACGCAGCGTCACCCTGCAGCACGCCGCGCAGTAACTCCGCCGTCTCCGGGTCCGGCGTCACGCAGCGTCACCCTGCAGCCCGCCGCGCAGTAACACCGCCGTCTCCGGGTCCGGCGTCACGCAGCGTCACCCTGCAGCCCGCCGCGCAGTAACACCGCCGTCTCCGGGTCCGGCGTCACGCAGCGTCACCCTGCAGCCCGCCGCGCAGTAACACCGCCGTCTCCGGGTCCGGCGTCACGCAGCGTCACCCTGCAGCCCGCCGCGCAGTAACACCGCCGTCTCCGGGTCCGGCGTCACGCAGCGTCACCCTGCAGCCCGCCGCGCAGTAACACCGCCGTCTCCGGGTCCGGCGTCACGCAGCGTCACCCTGCAGCCCGCCGCGCAGTAACACCGCCGTCTCCGGGTCCGGCGTCACGCAGCGTCACCCTGCAGCCCGCCGCGCAGTAACACCGCCGTCTCCGGGTCCGGCGTCACGCAGCGTCACCCTGCAGCACGCCGCGCAGTAACACCGCCGTCTCCGGGTCCGGCGTCACACAGCGTCATAACATGGCCATCGCCTCGGGCGTCAGCTGGACGGCTGGATTCCTGCAGAGTCCAGCCGTCAGGTCTGACGGGGCTACTCTCCTGCAGAGTCCAGCCGTCAGGTCTGACGTGGCTACTCTCCTGCAGAGTCCAGCCGTCAGGTCTGACGGGGCTACTCTCCTGCAGAGTCCAGCCGTCAGGTCTGACGTGGCTACTCTCCTGCAGAGTCCAGCCGTCAGGTCTGACGGGGCTACTCTCCTGCAGAGTCCAGCCGTCAGGTCTGACGTGGCTACTCTCCTGCAGAGTCCAGCCGTCAGGTCTGACGGGGCTACTCTCCTGCAGAGTCCAGCCGTCAGGTCTGACGTGGCTACTCTCCTGCAGAGTCCAGCCGTCAGGTCTGACGGGGCTACTCTCCTGCAGAGTCCAGCCGTCAGGTCTGACGTGGCTACTCTCCTGCAGAGTCCAGCCGTCAGGTCTGACGGGGCTACTCTCCTGCAGAGTCCAGCCGTCAGGTCTGACGTGGCTACTCTCCTGCAGAGTCCAGCCGTCAGGTCTGACGGGGCTACTCTCCTGCAGAGTCCAGCCGTCAGGTCTGACGTGGCTACTCTCCTGCAGAGTCCAGCCGTCAGGTCTGACGGGGCTACTCTCCTGCAGAGTCCAGCCGTCAGGTCTGACGTGGCTACTCTCCAGGGCCGCACTCCAGACTCTCCCGACTAGCTCTCCAGGCAAACCTCCCCCGTCACCTGCCCGGCTCTCCCGCTCTCCTACCTCCCCGGCGGGCAGACAGCTCACAACGCGATAAATCGCTAATCGACTCACTTTGGACGCGGCCATCCTACGCAGAAACTGCGCTGTCTGGTCACGGTTCGGTATCCTCTGCTTCGGTATCCTCTGCTTTTCCTCGCTCGGACCCTCTAGAACCTGGACGCGTTCGATCTTCTCTCGAACCTTGACGGACTTCTAAAACACCTTCCAGATCGACCCGCCACCGGCGGACCCGACGACAGACACTGTCCGGTCGCCTACCGTCAGAGGCCCCGGTCGGTCCGCGTCGGCTCGAGTCGTCCCGGCGTCGGTCGCGTCGGCGCGGCTGTGTGGCCGGCTAGTGTGACGTCACACAGCGTCTATGCCGTCACCCGGCGCCGGCGCCGATCTATGGGGACGGCTGCATTATGGTCAGCTACTGCCAGCTGCTGCACATGGAAAGTCCCGCGCGCCACGGCGCCGGCCCTGGGCACGATCGATCCAGCCGAACGGCGCCCGCCCGCTCCGGCTGGAAAGTCCCTGGAAAGCTGCCAGTGGCGCGCTCAGGCATATGAGCAGGGGGAGGGGGAAATTTCAAAGCACAGGAGAGTTTGTTTTTAGAGATTGATATGTTAATCGGAATGCGTCGTCATGGGTAACTGAGTGAGACATGACATTTGACCATATTAAATCATGAGAGGACGCTTCAACCCCGAGGTCGAGGACGTGCATAAATTTCGCAGCTAAATTTTGCCAGCGACCTGATAATACACGTTTGGATGGCCACAAACTCAATGCATGCGTGTAACAGTTTTGTGTTTCGTTTCAAAGCATTTTGGTGGTTACCATAGCGTGACATATTTCGCCTTCAATAGAAGATTTAGCATAAGCACAGAGCAATATTGTAGAGAGCAGGTTAGAAAACATTGAATCTGCATTAGTTTTCCACAAATCTACTTCATGACATTTTTAACATCTACATGAAATATGGCACCTTATATGGGACCTGGACCTTCCGGACACATAACCTGACAATCGCAATCATCACCATTGGCCCCTCTCCCTATCCTCCATATTAGAGAAGCACTATACATCATGTAAAGCCTCTCACAGACACAGGATTACTGGGGACGCTGATGGCATCGCCGCCCTGCGTGGCAAGGGTGGGTTATTGGACACGGTTGGCCTGCACCTACCCCACTGTACGGAGTGGGGCATAGGCGTCGGAACCGGACGGCAAGGGGGGCATCGCCCCACCACTTATTGTCCAAAGTTTTGTTTTTGATCAAATATATTTGTTTGCTAAATGATACAATTTAAAAGAGCTAAAGTTGCACCAAGACGAGAAGAGCTCAAAGCTGCAAAGAAAGCTTACACAGGGGGTGGTGCTTCTTTCAAAACGAGACCAAAGTTGCACTGCCCCCCCCCCCCCAAAAAAAAAAACACGCACACTTCTCATGACGTTTCTACCCCCACAGCGACGGGCTGGGCCAGCAGCGCTGGTCCAGCCCAGCGCTGCTCTGGCCGGCTCGCTGCCGATCTGCCGCCTACTCAAGTCTCATCGTAATTAGTACGTTTTGGTGAACAGATGTTGTCTAGCCAGTCACCCTTGGATATTTGCTCCTCCGGTCATACATCAGGATGACGAGCCTTTTCACCAGTGACAAGTGACTTTTCGGTCAAGTTGTTTGCGCCGCTCATCATTTCTTGGAAGGGTAATGAATTTACGTCGGGGAAGTTTTTCCATACCTCCCATGCGTTTTGTTTTGGGCCGCGCCCGGCAAAGAAGGATACTGTGTCACATCCTGTGTACGCGTGGAAGGCAGGAAGAAGCCTGCATGATGTAGAGGACAAGAACACCGCATGGGAGGGCGCGGCAAGAAAACCGCATGGGATGTATGGAAAACTTTCCCGACGTAAATGAGGCCTTACAAGAAATGATGAGTGGCAAAAACAACTTAAAGGGAGATAATCACCTTTTGATTTTGTTAGCAATAACTTATTTGGCTACCGCTATGGCATTACAATGTTGTGATATAAATTTAAGAATAAAATAAAATTATTCCCTAATTCAAAGTTGGAAGTTTGGGAAAATTAATTATCGGTATTTTCCCTCCACTATTGGAAAGCGCAACATCTGGCGCTTTTGCATCAATCTGTTCAACGTTGTTGAATGGCCACTTGTAAACAAATCGCCGACACTAAATAGGTCGCCGTAGTTTAGGTTGGCACCGGCCAGCCGGTGCCAAGCTAAACAGCCGATTTCAATGCACCTTTTTTCAAATGATTATTGATTGTTCATACAAATTTTGGCACATATTCGCAAAAGATAGAGTGCAGGAAACATATTGCATACCTTCATGATAAATAGCAATGCGTAGAGGGGTTAATTTACTGAATTCGCTATCGAGCACTTGCTGAGCACCGACCGATATAAGCGTGGATTGCTTATCAGTAGGAAACTGCCAATATCTTTCGGTAGGAATGTTTATATGCAAAATGTGATGAATTTACACCATATTTTGGCCTCTTCTATCTATTGCAGGTGCTGACTCCATTTTTGTGGAAAAAAGGTGATTATCTGCCTTTAAGTTCTATGTTACTGATGGAAAGGTTCGTCATCCTGATGTACGATCGGAAGAGCAAATATCCAAAGGTGAATCTGTCTAGACAACATCTGTTCACCAAAACATCACGTACATTGGCCAACATTCCACCGACATATGAAGCTCTACGCCAACATATAAAGCGCGCATCATACCAGATAAACACATGGAAGCAGGCTCTGATACCACAGCCTATGCTTCTCCAGACATCCGAATGGGGATCAGGACGATAGGAGCCACAGGATGCAGCCGCAGGATGCCCTACTGAACGTGCCTTCCAGAAGCAGCTGCCACATGAAGAGAGCTGGTGCGCCGTGGCTGTCGTGACAGGTGCACGGGACGCTGTCGTTGCATGAAAGTGTCCCTCGGATGTACAGCGTTATGCAGATGCGGCTGTGTCCCTATCATGTGAATGTGAGAATGAGAAAGTGGCATAACAAAGTGTGAAACTCGTGCATAGGTGTATTGGTACCTTGCAATGAGACCCAACTAGTAACGCTGTCAAGTTGAGTTTGTGTAGTGTCATAGTGTCCTGCAGTGTCTGAAGTAGTGTATGTTGTAGTGTCGAGTGTTTGTAGTGTCATAGTGTCTTGTATGTTGTAGAATCATAGTGTGTTGTCTGTTGTACTGTATTCAGTGTTTGCAGTGTCTTGAGTCCACGAAACCCTATGCAAGTTCGTTATATTCACAGCACTAAATTAAAAAGAGATATAATCACGTATGTCATTGTTGTTTGTTTTTACAGCGCAACAGTGAACGTGAGCTCGGGCACTCGTGTTTGGTAACTGTTTGGTTCGGTCCACATGATGGAGGAAATGAAAGAGAACAGTAAAACCGAATATGGCAAAGATGGCGCACGTGCAAAGTTTTGTTTCATAACTCGTTTCGAAGACAGAATCCAGGAGCGTGCACATGCGCACGTGCTGGGAGATTCCGACACGGATGAGTGCAATTCACTTACGGGCCACGCCTTAATTGACATACCAAATTTCATCACAATCGGATTAGAGGATTCTGAAATATAAAAGAGGGGTGCGCACGTGCTTCGAGATTCCGACACGGATGAATGCAAATCACTTACGGGCCACGCCTTAATTGACATACCAAATTTCATCACAATCGGATTAGAGGATTCTGAAATATAAAAGAGGGGTGCGCACGTGCTTCGAGATTCCGACACGGATGAATGCAAATCACTTACGGGCCACGCCTTAATTGACATACCAAATTTCATCACAATCGGATTAGAGGATTCTGAAATATAAAAGAGGGGTGCGCACGTGCTTCGAGATTCCGACACGGATGAATGCAAATCACTTACGGGCCACGCCTTAATTGACATACCAAATTTCATCACAATCGGATTAGAGGATTCTGAAATATAAAAGAGGGATGTGCACGTGCGCACGTGCTGAGAGATTCCGACACGGATGAGTGCAAATCACTTATGAGCCAGGCCTTAATTGACATACCAGATTGCATCACAATCGGATTAAAGGTTTCTGCAATATAAAAGAGGGGTGTGCACTTGCGCACGTGCTGAAAGATGCCGACACGGATGAGTGCAAAGCGCTTCCGAGCCACGCCTTAGTCGACATACAATATTTCACCACAATTGGATACGAAGTTTCTGAGATATGAAATAGGGGTGTGCACGTGCGCATGCGCAACATGCAACACGAATAATAGTACATTTCAGTGTATCAGCCATACGTCACATTGGCTCGCAAACTGAGTGGGATCGCATATGGTGAAGATGTTCACAAAGATTAAGAACTGCTGTGTTCTCATTCATCGTTGGAATGAGAACACTGGAACGATGTTGGAAGTGAACCTTCCAACGTCAGTAGCGATGCAGACTGAAGGTGCTTGCACGTGCAACGCTCGGATAGATAGCTGTCCTCGGTGGTGGCATGCCCTGCCTGTGGCACAGGTTAAATTTCATCGTGATGAGACTGTTCTGGGCCCATATAACCCATTTTAACAATACATATGATAACAATAAGGGGACATCACAGCTGAGTTTGTTCGATTTTTCAAACGTAAATGTACATTGGTCAAAGTTGGGACGTTCGTTCACCCCATGTGAAAGAAACTGCCACCATTGCATTTCTTCATGTTTGTCAGTCGTATTGATTTGTTTTGATGTCAAACACGATATAAACTGACAACGACTGCGTGGTGGGGGTCTAACGCATACACATCATGTCGATTTTGATATTTGTGGTTTAGGCGCGCGCCCATTTGCACCCCCCCCCCCCCGGCAACAAAACCAGCCGCATATTTCAAACCAGCTCGTGGGACAAGATAGGAGGATAGGTGAGCTCTGTAAATACTATAGCTGAGCATAATCTGTTAATTTAGTAACACACCAGGATAAACGGCGCAAGGTCAATTGCTGGAAAAAGCGAAAGTGCCCTGCTAAAATAAACTCCAGCAGCGGTAACACCAGGTTTCAGTTCACGCCATCATGTGCCAAGGTCAAGTCATTTGTCAGCTATAAGGCCTAACACTCCAAAATGTTCTACCTTACATAGAACAAGAACAGCAGGGCATAATACACGTTACTAGCATGCAAAACAATTGAGGTACATTGCGCTTTCTGGGCCCGGCACAGGCCTCATGGGCAAAATCCAGCTTGCCTCCACATACACAAATTCATTTCATACAATTGCCTAACTGTTGTGACATTTTCAAAACTTTATAAAAAAAACGCACGAAATTTTCGCTACGCCGCTCCAGTAGTGCCCGGGCGGATGTAGCGAAGCCTCCTGTAGCGGCTGTAGACGAAGAGCGGCGGTAGTAGCGGCTGAGGGCCCACGGACTGGTTGGTAAGTTTGCCATGCCTGACACGGCTCTCACTTGAGCATCCCGTATCTTTTCTTGGCAGCTATTCCAAGTGGCGTGGTAATTCTTCGAATTACCAGTTAGCAAAAGGTCATGTAATGTTCCATGGACATACCTGAAACTAGTTGGAAACTACAGCGGCTCTATTATGCAGCATTATTTAAGCGCATTCATGACAGGCAAATGTCGATATGGAATATGTAATGAACTTGACTTTGCCGATCGCATCGGTCGAGAGATCGTTTGATTTTCCACTGCGCATGCATCCTGCATGCAGCCTAATGAGCTCAACTCATAACTTCAATTAACTTTTGGCCCCATGCATACAAGATGAGGTATGCTGCCTCCTCACCTCATTTCACGTCCGAGAGGAGAACTTAGTGTCTAACGCTGCATATCGTTAGAATTAATATAGACGGCCAAACTCGAATATTCCTTTCCACTCCGGCCGTCGACTTCGGCCGAACCACGACGCCGGCGACGAGACACCGTCGCCATACGCAGTGAGCGCTGTTTTCTTGACCATCCACACGACCCCAGCCTGCAGAGGCACACTGACACGGGCTGCACTCCGATACATGCAGATAATCCCCTCTGCGACCGTCCGGGCTCCGGGCTCCGAGCTCCGAGCGCCGAGCGCCGAGCTCCGAGCGCCGAGCTCCGAGCTCCGAGCTCCGAGCGCCGAGCGCCGAGCGCCGAGCTCCGGCGTGAGCGTAGGAGTGGTTCTGACCTGAGCCATCCGTCTCCGACCCGCGGTCGCGCCGGAAGTAAACAACAGACCGGCGCGCGGCGGGGCGGGCCGCGGTCTGTACTCTGTACCTCCGCCTCCTCAGCCGCCCCTGCCCGCCAGCGCCGGATGTTTTTACCGGCACCGCAGAACCGGGCCCGGCCAGCACAGAAGCTGCCCCTGTCACAGCCAGGCTTATCACGTCCATCGCCGTGCTGACACCTGGCTGCTCGCAGACAATATCTCCATATTTATGAGGCCTAATCCCGGCTTCGAGTCTTGTGCAATCCACAAAAGGAAGGATGGCTTCAGTGCCGGCGGCGAGTGGGTTCGTTTGCAGCGCGTGGTCCCCGCACCGGCACAGTACCGCGGCTTCTCCGGTGAAGTCACAGTGTCTTCAGCCACGTACCGCGTAGGTGGGATTTCAAAACTGTTTACTTGTGCGAGGAACGGGTGATTTTTTATGCGCCAAAGGTTACACCTTATGAATAGTGGTACGTGAAGTAACGCTAAAACCAAACGACGTGGTGGACGTGACTGCTACATAATTTCTGTTTTGCGATGATCCCGATGCTCCTAGTGTGAAATCAATATTCAAAAGGATGTAGACATGGAGAGACATTCTGTTCGGAATATATCAATATTCATTTGACACACGAGATGCGTCGTTAGTCAATTGGCTAAGACATTGAGAGTTCCCGTCTGTCCATTCCAGCAAATCTTTATCTATTATGTGCAAGCAGCAATCTCCAAGCATAGATGCCCTTGATCACACCCTAGTAACTTTTCGCCCTGGAAGTTAGTTATCGCCCTGGAAGTCAGTTATCGCCCTGGAAGTTGGTTATCGCCTTGGAAGTCAGTTATCGCCTTGGAAGTTGGTTATTGCCCTGTAAGTTGGTTATCGCCTTGGAAGTTGGTTATTGCCCTGTAAGTTGGTTATCGCCTTGGAAGTTGGTTATTGCCCTGGAAGTTGGTTATCGCCTTGGAAGTTGGTTATTGCCCTGGAAGTTGGTTATCGCCTTGGAAGTTGGTTATTGCCCTGGAAGTTGGTTTCGCCCTGTAAGTTGGTTATCGCCTTGGAAGTTGGTTATCGCCCTGGAAGTTGGTTATCGCCCTGGAAGTCAGTTATCGCCTTGGAAGTTGGTTATCGCCCTGGAAGTTGGTTATCGCCCTGGAAGTTGGTTATCGCCCTGGAAGTTGGTTATCGCCCTGTAAGTTGGTTATCGCCCTGGAAGTTGGTTATCGCCCTGGAAGTTGGTTATCGCCCTGGAAGTCAGTTATCGCCTTGGAAGTTGGTTATCGCCCTGGAAGTTGGCTATCGCCCTGGAAGTCAGTTATCGCCTTGGAAGTTGGTTATCGCCCTGGAAGTTGGTTATCGCCCTGGAAGTTGGCTATCGCCCTGGAAGTTGGCTATCGCCCTGGAAGTTGGTTATCGCCCTGGAAGTTGGCTATCGCCCTGGAAGTCAGTTATCGCCCTGGAAGTTGGCTATCGCCCTGGAAGTCAGTTATCGCCCTGGAAGTTGGTTATCGCCCTGGAAGTTGGCTATCGCCCTGGAAGTCAGTTATCGCCCTGGAAGTTGGTTATCGCCCTGGAAGTTGGCTATCGCCCTGGAAGTCAGTTATCGCCCTGGAAGTTGGTTATCGCCCTGGAAGTTGGCTATCGCCCTGGAAGTCAGTTATCGCCCTGGAAGTTGGTTATCGCCCTGGAAGTTGGCTATCGCCCTGGAAGTCAGTTATCGCCCTGGAAGTTGGTTATCGCCCTGGAAGTTGGCTATCGCCCTGGAAGTCAGTTATCGCCCTGGAAGTTGGTTATCGCTCTGGAAGTTGGTTATCGCCCTGGAAGTTGGTTATCGCCCTGTAGGTTGGTTATCGCCCTGGAAGTTGGTTATCGCCCTGGAAGTTGGTTATCGCCCTGGAAGTCAGTTATCGCCTTGGAAGTTGGTTATCGCCCTGGAAGTTGGCTATCGCCCTGGAAGTCAGTTATCGCCTTGGAAGTTGGTTATCGCCCTGGAAGTTGGTTATCGCCCTGGAAGTTGGCTATCGCCCTGGAAGTTGGCTATCGCCCTGGAAGTTGGTTATCGCCCTGGAAGTTGGCTATCGCCCTGGAAGTCAGTTATCGCCCTGGAAGTTGGCTATCGCCCTGGAAGTCAGTTATCGCCCTGGAAGTTGGTTATCGCCCTGGAAGTTGGCTATCGCCCTGGAAGTCAGTTATCGCCCTGGAAGTTGGTTATCGCCCTGGAAGTTGGCTATCGCCCTGGAAGTCAGTTATCGCCCTGGAAGTTGGTTATCGCCCTGGAAGTTGGCTATCGCCCTGGAAGTCAGTTATCGCCCTGGAAGTTGGTTATCGCCCTGGAAGTTGGCTATCGCCCTGGAAGTTGGTTATCGCCCTGGTAACCCTAATTGACCGCGTATATCCTAATCAGGCCGAGCGAGGTTCTCAGCATGAGGTGTTTGAAGTTCGCTGGGCATCCTTACTTCTCCGCCGAACGGTGTGACATTAAAAAGAGAGCACCTTTTAAGCCAAGGTAAACGAAAGTTAACGAAGTGCCTATCTTACCATTTACTTATCATGCGATACAATTACGTGAAAACATTGCTGGATATTGACGCACATTGATGGGCTCTAAGTATTCAACAAGTAAATCAACATTTCATGTAAGTGTTGAACGTTGTTTTAGCGACTTAAACGTACCTCAGGAACAGTAGGAGCAAATAAAGTGCTTCAAAACTTGTGCATGCCCATCGCACCTTTGCAGCCTAAAGTCTAAACCACTCGCACTCACTTTGGCTATCACTGTGGTATATACGTAAGTGAGCAGTGCATTACATTGCCTAAATCAGAGATTTACATATGATAATCACAATATATGACTCCCATAGACTCCCATATGATACATATGAGAGAGACTCCCTGCTGCGATTATGATACGCTGACCGATCACTCAAATCAGCAGATCTGATCGATCTCAGGCAGCTGGCGTCCTATTAACACCCCGAGTGATCGAGCACCAGCGCATCGTGCATGTGTTCCTCCTCAGCCAGTGATGGGTCAACGCATCATAGGCTGAGGGGAAACGGGGCAGGGCCTCTAAACGTGTAGGGGCCCTGCCCCGTTATCCTTTACTTGTTTGTGTAACGTGATGCAGTAAAGTGGGTTGTACCTATGTATGCATGTACAGAGGGATGTGTTGAGTGTATTGCTTGTGAATATACCATCAAAAGTTTAACGTTTTCAACTGAATTGTCTTGTTTTATAATCCCAATAGCTTGTATTCTCTACGGCTACCCATAACCGATGGTCGCAGATATTGCAAATTTGGCAACTGTTTTACATTATTTATACATCGATTTACCGATTTCACCGGACAAGCGATTGACGTGCAATGCCACTTGCTGAAGAGCGCTTCATTTCAATTATATATTTTTTAAACAATGCGATGTAACTTTGGCCCACAAATCCTTCAGCTGGGCTGGTATTATCATTCCTATACAGGCATCGCTGACATTTATTGCTAGGTTTAACGATTTGTATTTATCTGTGTTCTACGAGGAGTGGCAATATGCCACAGACCTTAACACAGTTTCACCGTGAGCCGTGAAGGTGGACCAGGGCTTCTGCTCAGTAGCTTTGAGACCGCCATGCCCCAATACTGCAAGTCAAATGTGAGTTTGTCGTAGTTTGAGTTGCAAAAACGTCTGCGACACACTTGGTGGCGGGTCAGAACATGTTACCGTCGTGGCGGGTCAGAACATGGTACCGTCGTGGCGGGTCAGAACATGGCACCGTCGTGGCGGGTCAGAACATGGTACCGTCGTGGCGGGTCAGAACATGGCACCGTCGTGGCGGGTCAGAACATGGTACCGTCGTGGCGGGTCAGAACATGGTACCGTCGTGGCGGGTCAGAACATGTTACCGTCGTGGCGGGTCAGAACATGGCACCGTCGTGGCGGGTCAGAACATGGTACCGTCGTGGCGGGTCAGAACATGGTACCGTCGTGGCGGGTCAGAACATGGTACCGTCGTGGCGGGTCAGAACATGGTACCGTCGTGGCGGGTCAGAACATGGCACCGTCGTGGCGGGTCAGAACATGGTACCGTCGTGGCGGGTCAGAACATGGTACCGTCGTGGCGGGTCAGAACATGGCACCGTCGTGGCGGGTCAGAACATGGTACCGTCGTGGCGGGTCAGAACATGGTACCGTCGTGGCGGGTCAGAACATGGTACCGTCGTGGCGGGTCAGAACATGGCACCGTCGTGGCGGGTCAGAACATGGTACCGTCGTGGCGGGTCAGAACATGGCACCGTCGTGGCGGGTCAGAACATGGTACCGTCGTGGCGGGTCAGAACATGGTACCGTCGTGGCGGGTCAGAACATGGTACCGTCGTGGCGGGTCAGAACATGGCACCTTCGTGGCGGGTCAGAACATGGTACCGTCGCGGCGGGTCAGAACATGGTACCGTCGTGGCGGGTCAGAACATGTTACCGTCGTGGCGGGTCAGAACATGTTACCGTCGTGGCGGGTCAGAACATGTTACCGTCGTGGCGGGTCAGAACATGGTACCGTCGTGGCGGGTCAGAACATGGTACCGTCGTGGCGGGTCAGAACATGTTACCGTCGTGGCGGGTCAGAACATGTTACCGTCGTGGCGGTGCACGGGACGTGACAGCATGTCTAGCTTCCTGTATAAACAGTCGGCATTGCTTGTATTTGCATAGAAGTGATAAACATTGCCACGCCATTCTGGGGCTTAGTTTCAGCTTTGCGCATGATTGATTTGAAGATGAGCTTTCGGACATGCCGCTAGCGAAACCAAATCACGATACCACAACACCAAATCACGATACCACAACACCAAATCACGATACCACAACACCAAATCACGATACCACAACACCAAATCACGATACCACAACACCAAATCACGATACCACAACACCAAATCACGATACCACAACACCAAATCACGATACCACAACACCAAATCACGATACCACAACACCAAATCACGATACCACAACATTTGGACCGGAGGCATTCCAAATGCAAACCTGGACAAACTCAAAAATATCTATAATTTTAACTGAAGCGAAAGACAGATAGTTCCAGAACTAAGTGCTCCCTTTAATTACCTCCTTTATTTGGTGGAAGTAGAACTACTGGTGAGTTTCGAAGTATTGACAAAATAATATTTAAGGGTCAACCCTGCTTTTGTGTATTTACCAGTAAGGCGCCGTAGTTGGCGATGGACGAGCGAGCGCGAATGAAATGTATGGTGAATTTCAACTCGGTCGGGCAAGTAGTTTCTGGGAAACAAAAAAAATGTGTGCACGTGCGCGCGTGCAGAGGCACCCTACCCCTGATTTGTGAGAAAGTGGCGGCTGAGAGGTCCCTAACGACGCACCAAATTTGCACACAATCTGCCCAGCCGTTGCAGAGTTTTTGCGAGAAACAGTTTTCAACACCCCTCACGCGGCACGCGTCACGCGCAGTGGTAGTCACCCACATGAGTCGGCACCGGTCTCAAACAGGGTAGGTTGGATGGGGCCGCTCAGCAAAGAAGTCAGCTTGCCAATCGGACGTGCGGTTGCAGAGATATGAGCTTCTCAAAAGCGTCGCCTCGGGCCGGGCCGGGCCGGGCCGGGCCGGGTAGGGTAGGGTAGGGTAGGGTAGGGTAGGGTAGGGTAGGGTAGGGTAGGGTAGGGTAGGGTAGGGTAGGGTAGGGTGGGGTAGGGTAGGGTAGGGTAGGGTAGGGTAGGGTTGGGTTGGGTTGGGTTGGGTTGGGTTGGGTTGGGTTGGGCCGGGCCGGGTCGGGCCCAGAGTTGAAAACACCGTGTTTTTTTATCAAAACCCACTGGGTAGTGTTTTTTGCGGGTTTTATGGGTGTTTTTTTTCTTCTCAGACCTCATTGTGGAAAGACCTATACATGAACGAACGACGCCAATGTGCAACTTGTTAGCATGCAACCATGTAGCAAAAGGATGCTACACGTTTTATTTGCATTACACACATTAAGTTGCTGATAAATATGTTGACAAAATTCCGGAGCTTTACTTGGGCCATGCATTGCTGATGGACCACCATTTCGGACGAAAGGGACGGAGGTGCGATTTGTTAATCATTCCGAATAATACATGGCGCTAAAACTGATAAATCAAAGCAACCAATATCCATTGGTAACCATTATTATCGCCGTGCGGGCGCCACAATTAGTTGCATTACTTGCGTGCTTGTATTTTTCGATGGTTTATTAGCACTATTATACAGGGCTGTAATATTGACGTAACTGTAAAACCCATGCGAGAGAATGACTTCAAAAGATAAGCTTACGCGTTCGTAACAAATCTTTTCAAAAATTACAACAAAATCCAACATTGTGCTAAAATCAAAGGTATGTTCGGTTCGGTTGTACTAGGATAAAATTGCAAATATTTATAAACACACATTAAGATGGCAACTCCTTTAATTAATTAATTAATTAATTAGTACTCACCATGGTTGCAGAAGCTGATATTCAGGAACGATGTGTGCGAACGTTAGAGGGTGTTTATATGTGTATGTGCGTTTATGTGTGTGTGTGTGTGTGTGTGTGTGTGTGTGTGTGTTGTGTGTGTGTGTGTGTGTGTGTGTGTGTGTGTGTGTGTGTGTGTGTGTGTGTGTGTGTGTGTGTGTGTGTGTGTGTGTGTGTGTGTGTGTGTGTGTGTGTGTGTGTGTGTGTGTGTGTGTGTGTGTGTGTGTGTGTGTGTGTGTGTGTGTGTGTGTGTGTGTGTGTGTGTGTGTGTGTGTGTGTGTGTGTGTGTGTGTGTGTGTGTGTGTGTGTGTGTGTGTGTGTGTGTGTGTGTGTGTGTGTGTGTGTGTGTGTGTGTGTGTGTGTGTGTGTGTGTGTGTGTGTGTGTGTGTGTGTGTGTGTGTGTGTGTGTGTGTGTGTGTGTGTGTGTGTGTGTGTGTGTGTGTGTGTGTGTGTGTGTGTGTGTGTGTGTGTGTGTGTGTGTGTGTGTGTGTGTGTGTGTGTGTGTGTGTGTGTGTGTGTGTGTGTGTGTGTGTGTGTGTGTGTGTGTGTGTGTGTGTGTGTGTGTGTGTGTGTGTGTGTGTGTGTGTGTGTGTGTGTGTGTGTGTGTGTGTGTGTGTGTGTGTGTGTGTGTGTGTGTGTGTGTGTGTGTGTGTGTGTGTGTGTGTGTGTGTGTGTGTGTGTGTGTGTGTGTGTGTGTGTGTGTGTGTGTGTGTGTGTGTGTGTGTGTGTGTGTGTGTGTGTGTGTGTGTGTGTGTGTGTGTGTGTGTGTGTGTGTGTGTGTGTGTGTGTGTGTGTGTGTGTGTGTGTGTGTGTGTGTGTGTGTGTGTGTGTGTGTGTGTGTGTGTGTGTGTGTGTGTGTGTGTGTGTGTGTGTGTGTGTGTGTGTGTGTGTGTGTGTGTGTGTGTGTGTGTGTGTGTGTGTGTGTGTGTGTGTGTGTGTGTGTGTGTGTGTGTGTGTGTGTGTGTGTGTGTGTGTGTGTGTGTGTGTGTGTGTGTGTGTGTGTGTGTGTGTGTGTGTGTGTGTGTGTGTGTGTGTGTGTGTGTGTGTGTGTGTGTGTGTGTGTGTGTGTGTGTGTGTGTGTGTGTGTGTGTGTGTGTGTGTGTGTGTGTGTGTGTGTGTGTGTGTGTGTGTGTGTGTGTGTGTGTGTGTGTGTGTGTGTGTGTGTGTGTGTGTGTGTGTGTGTGTGTGTGTGTGTGTGTGTGTGTGTGTGTGTGTGTGTGTGTGTGTGTGTGTGTGTGTGTGTGTGTGTGTGTGTGTGTGTGTGTGTGTGTGTGTGTGTGTGTGTGTGTGTGTGTGTGTGTGTGTGTGTGTGTGTGTGTGTGTGTGTGTGTGTGTGTGTGTGTGTGTGTGTGTGTGTGTGTGTGTGTGTGTGTGTGTGTGTGTGTGTGTGTGTGTGTGTGTGTGTGTGTGTGTGTGTGTGTGTGTGTGTGTGTGTGTGTGTGTGTGTGTGTGTGTGTGTGTGTGTGTGTGTGTGTGTGTGTGTGTGTGTGTGTGTGTGTGTGTGTGTGTGTGTGTGTGTGTGTGTGTGTGTGTGTGTGTGTGTGTGTGTGTGTGTGTGTGTGTGTGTGTGTGTGTGTGTGTGTGTGTGTGTGTGTGTGTGTGTGTGTGTGTGTGTGTGTGTGTGTGTGTGTGTGTGTGTGTGTGTGTGTGTGTGTGTGTGTGTGTGTGTGTGTGTGTGTGTGTGTGTGTGTGTGTGTGTGTGTGTGTGTGTGTGTGTGTGTGTGTGTGTGTGTGTGTGTGTGTGTGTGTGTGTGTGTGTGTGTGTGTGTGTGTGTGTGTGTGTGTGTGTGTGTGTGTGTGTGTGTGTGTGTGTGTGTGTGTGTGTGTGTGTGTGTGTGTGTGTGTGTGTGTGTGTGTGTGTGTGTGTGTGTGTGTGTGTGTGTGTGTGTGTGTGTGTGTGTGTGTGTGTGTGTGTGTGTGTGTGTGTGTGTGTGTGTGTGTGTGTGTGTGTGTGTGTGTGTGTGTGTGTGTGTGTGTGTGTGTGTGTGTGTATCTGCTGGTCCCACACCGGCAGCAGCAGTGAGGCGGTGCTGGCTGGCTCGGTCCGCTGGTCAGCTCAGCAGGACAGACGGCTGGTCTCCGGTGGTGACGGGTGACGGGTGACGGTGACTGACAGACAGACAGACAAGTCGGGGACTCGGCGGACCGCGCCGCTCCACTCGACACGGACTGCAGCGCTACTCTGAGACGCTGCCGGCCGCCGGCCGCCCGCCGCCCGCCGCGGGTCCTCCGCCGCCCCCGCCCCCGCCCAGCCCGCCACACACACCGCCGCCGCCGCCGCCGGGTCCTCCGCCCCCGCCCAGCCCGCCACACACACCGCCGCCGCCGCCGCCACCACACACCGCCGGCGCCGCCACCGCCGCCGCTGCCGCCACTCCACCGCCGCCCCCGCCCCCGCCCAGCCCGCCGCCACACACACCGCCGCCGCCGCCGCCGGCACCGCAGAGGAGCAGCGAGATATGCGAGACTGAGTTTGAAACGACCAGGTTAACCCTGGAGTTTGCCCTGGCGGAGTTTGACTGGACTCTTGGATCTGTTGGATTTTGATTTGAGTCCGGGAGCTGAAGAACGACTCGGGGATGAGCGGTGGCGACACCGTTCGGAACAGGTTAATTGGGATGGGAGTTATGGTTTCGGGGACAGAGCTGAATGCCATGAAATCATGACTGAGTGGGCTGTGTCGGCTCATTGACATCTATAGACACTGAGTGGGCTGTGTCGGCTCATTGACATCTATAGACACTGAGTGGGCTGTATCGGCTCATTGACATCTGTAGACACTGAGTGGGCTGTATCGGCTCATTGACATCTATAGACACTGAGTGGGCTGTGTCGGCTCATTGACATCTATAGACACTGAGTGGGCTGTATCGGCTCATTGACATCTATAGACACTGAGTGGGCTGTGTCGGCTCATTGACATCTATAGACACTGAGTGGGCTGTATCGGCTCATTGACATCTATAGACACTGAGTGGGCTGTGTCGGCTCATTGACATCTATAGACACTGAGTGGGCTGTATCGGCTCATTGACATCTATAGACACTGAGTGGGCTGTGTCGGGCCATTGACATCTATAGACACTGAGTGGGCTGTGTCGGCTCATTGACATCTATAGACACTGAGTGGGCTGTGTCGGGTCATTGACATCTATAGACACTGAGTGGGCTGTGTCGGCTCATTGACATCTATAGACACTGAGTGGGCTGTGTCGGCTCATTGACATCTATAGACACTGAGTGGGCTGTGTCGGCTCATTGACATCTATAGACACTGAGTGGGCTGTGTCGGCTCATTGACATCTATAGACACTGAGTGGGCTGTGTCGGCTCATTGACATCTATAGACACTGAGTGGGCTGTGTCGGCTCATTGACATCTATAGACACTGAGTGGGCTGTGTCGGCTCATTGACATCTATAGACACTGAGTGGGCTGTGTCGGCTCATTGACATCTATAGACACTGAGTGGGCTGTGTCGGCTCATTGACATCTATAGACACTGAGTGGGCTGTGTCGGGCCATTGACATCTATAGACACTGAGTGGGCTGTGTCGGCTCATTGTCATCTGTAGACACTGAGTGGGCTGTGTCGGCTCATTGACATCTATAGACACTGAGTGGGCTGTATCGGGCCATTGACATCTATAGACACTGAGTGGGCTGTGTCGGCTCATTGACATCTATAGACACTGAGTGGGCTGTATCGGCTCATTGACATCTATAGACACTGAGTGGGCAGTGTCGGGTCATTGACATCTATAGACACTGAGTGGGCAGTATCGGGCCATTGACATCTATAGACATTGAGTGGGCTGTGTCGGGCCATTGACATCTATAGACACTGAGTGGGCTGTGTCGGGCCATTGACATCTATAGACACTGAGTGGGCTGTGTCGGCTCATTGACATCTATAGACACTGAGTGGGCTGTGTCGGGTCATTGACATCTATAGACACTGAGTGGGCTGTATCGGCTCATTGACATCTATAGACACTGAGTGGGCTGTATCGGCTCATTGACATCTATAGACACTGAGTGGGCTGTATCGGCTCATTGACATCTATAGACACTGAGTGGGCAGAGTCGGCTCATTGACATCTATAGACACTGAGTGGGCTGTATCGGCTCATTGACATCTATAGACACTGAGTGGTCTGTATCGGGCCATTGACATCTATAGACACTGAGTGGGCTGTGTCGGCTCATTGACATCTATAGACACTGAGTGGGCTGTGTCGGCTCATTGACATCTATAGACAGAGTGGGCAGTGTCGGGCCATTGACATCTATAGACACTGAGTGGGCAGTGTCGGGCCATTGACATCTATAGACACTGAGTGGGCTGTGTCGGCTCATTGACATCTATAGACAGAGTGGGCAGTGTCGGGTCATTGACATCTATAGACACTGAGTGGGCTGTATCGGCTCATTGACATCTATAGACACTGAGTGGGCTGTGTCGGCTCATTGACATCTATAGACACTGAGTGGGCTGTGTCGGCTCATTGACATCTATAGACACTGAGTGGGCTGTGTCGGCTCATTGACATCTATAGACAGAGTGGGCAGTGTCGGGCCATTGACATCTATAGACACTGAGTGGGCAGAGTCGGCTCATTGACATCTATAGACACTGAGTGGGCTGTATCGGCTCATTGACATCTATAGACACTGAGTGGGCAGAGTCGGCTCATTGACATCTATAGACACTGAGTGGGCTGTATCGGGCCATTGACATCTATAGACACTGAGTGGGCAGTGTCGGGCCATTGACATCTATAGACACTGAGTGGGCTGTATCGGCTCATTGACATCTATAGACACTGAGTGGGCAGAGTCGGATCATTGACATCTATAGACACTGAGTGGGCAGAGTCGGCTCATTGACATCTATAGACACTGAGTGGGCTGTGTCGGGCCATTGACATCTATAGACACTGAGTGGGCTGTATCGGCTCATTGACATCTATAGACACTGAGTGGGCAGAGTCGGCTCATTGACATCTATAGACACTGAGTGGGCTGTGTCGGGCCATTGACATCTATAGACACTGAGTGGGCTGTGTCGGGCCATTGACATCTATAGACACTGAGTGGGCTGTGTCGGGCCATTGACATCTATAGACACTGAGTGGGCTGTATCGGCTCATTGACATCTATAGACACTGAGTGGGCTGTGTCGGGTCATTGACATCTATAGACACTGAGTGGGCTGTGTCGGCTCATTGACATCTATAGACACTGAGTGGGCTGTATCGGGCCATTGACATCTATAGACACTGAGTGGGCTGTGTCGGCTCATTGACATCTATAGACACTGAGTGGGCTGTGTCGGGCCATTGACATCTATAGACACTGAGTGGGCTGTGTCGGGTCATTGACATCTATAGACACTGAGTGGGCTGTGTCGGGCCATTGACATCTATAGACACTGAGTGGGCTGTGTCGGCTCATTGACATCTATAGACATTGAGTGGGCAGAGTCGGCTCATTGACATCTATAGACACTGAGTGGGCTGTGTCGGGCCATTGACATCTATAGACACTGAGTGGGCTGTGTCGGCTCATTGACATCTATATACATTGAGTGGGCAGAGTCGGCTCATTGACATCTATAGACACTGAGTGGGCTGTGTCGGGCCATTGACATCTATAGACACTGAGTGGGCTGTATCGGGCCATTGACATCTATAGACACTGAGTGGGCAGTGTCGGGCCATTGACATCTATAGACACTGAGTGGGCTGTATCGGCTCATTGACATCTATAGACACTGAGTGGGCTGTGTCGGCTCATTGACATCTATAGACACTGAGTGGGCTGTGTCGGGCCATTGACATCTATAGACACTGAGTGGGCTGTATCAGCTCATTGACATCTATAGACACTGAGTGGGCTGTATCGGCTCATTGACATCTATAGACACTGAGTGGGCTGTATCGGCTCATTGACATCTATAGACAGAGTGGGCAGTGTCGGGCCATTGACATCTATAGACACTGAGTGGGCTGTGTCGGCTCATTGACATCTATAGACACTGAGTGGGCTGTATCGGCTCATTGACATCTATAGACACTGAGTGGGCTGTATCGGCTCATTGACATCTATAGACACTGAGTGGGCTGTGTCGGGCCATTGACATCTATAGACACTGAGTGGGCTGTATCGGCTCATTGACATCTATAGACACTGAGTGGGCTGTGTCGGCTCATTGACATCTATAGACACTGAGTGGGCAGAGTCGGCTCATTGACATCTATAGACACTGAGTGGGCTGTGTCGGGTCATTGACATCTATAGACACTGAGTGGGCTGTGTCGGGCCATTGACATCTATAGACACTGAGTGGGCTGTGTCGGCTCATTGACATCTATAGACACTGAGTGGGCTGTGTCGGCTCATTGACATCTATAGACAGAGTGGGCAGTGTCGGGCCATTGGCATCTATAGACACTGAGTGGGCTGTGTCGGCTCATTGACATCTATAGACAGAGTGGGCAGTGTCGGGCCATTGACATCTATAGACACTGAGTGGGCTGTGTCGGCTCATTGACATCTATAGACACTGAGTGGGCTGTATCGGCTCATTGACATCTATAGACACTGAGTGGGCTGTGTCGGCTCATTGACATCTATAGACACTGAGTGGGCAGAGTCGGCTCATTGACATCTATAGACACTGAGTGGGCTGTATCGGCTCATTGACATCTATAGACACTGAGTGGGCTGTGTCGGCTCATTGACATCTATAGACACTGAGTGGGCTGTATCGGCTCATTGACATCTATAGACACTGAGTGGGCTGTGTCGGCTCATTGACATCTATAGACACTGAGTGGGCTGTGTCGGCTCATTGACATCTATAGACACTGAGTGGGCAGAGTCGGCTCATTGACATCTATAGACACTGAGTGGGCTGTATCGGCTCATTGACATCTATAGACACTGAGTGGGCTGTGTCGGCTCATTGACATCTATAGACACTGAGTGGGCTGTGTCGGCTCATTGACATCTATAGACATTGAGTGGGCAGAGTCGGCTCATTGACATCTATAGACACTGAGTGGGCAGAGTCGGCTCATTGACATCTATAGACACTGAGTGGGCTGTGTCGGCTCATTGACATCTATAGACACTGAGTGGGCTGTGTCGGCTCATTGACATCTATAGACACTGAGTGGGCTGTATCGGGCCATTGACATCTATAGACACTGAGTGGGCTGTGTCGGCTCATTGACATCTATAGACACTGAGTGGGCTGTGTCGGCTCATTGACATCTATAGACACTGAGTGGGCTGTGTCGGCTCATTGACATCTATAGACACTGAGTGGGCTGTGTCGGGTCATTGACATCTATAGACACTGAGTGGGCTGTGTCGGCTCATTGACATCTATAGACAGAGTGGGCAGAGTCGGGTCATTGACATCTATAGACACTGAGTGGGCAGAGTCGGCTCATTGACATCTATAGACACTGAGTGGGCAGTGTCGGGCCATTGACATCTATAGACACTGAGTGGGCTGTGTCGGATCATTGACATCTATAGACACTGAGTGGGCTGTGTCGGCTCATTGACATCTATAGACACTGAGTGGGCTGTGTCGGCTCATTGACATCTATAGACAGAGTGGGCAGAGTCGGGTCATTGACATCTATAGACACTGAGTGGGCAGAGTCGGCTCATTGACATCTATAGACACTGAGTGGGCAGTGTCGGGCCATTGACATCTATAGACACTGAGTGGGCTGTGTCGGATCATTGACATCTATAGACACTGAGTGGGCTGTGTCGGCTCATTGACATCTATAGACACTGAGTGGGCTGTGTCGGCTCATTGACATCTATAGACACTGAGTGGGCAGAGTCGGCTCATTGACATCTATAGACACTGAGTGGGCTGTATCGGCTCATTGACATCTATAGACACTGAGTGGGCTGTGTCGGGCCATTGACATCTATAGACACTGAGTGGGCTGTATCGGCTCATTGACATCTATAGACACTGAGTGGGCTGTATCGGCTCATTGACATCTATAGACACTGAGTGGGCAGTGTCGGGTCATTGACATCTATAGACACTGAGTGGGCTGTATCGGCTCATTGACATCTATAGACACTGAGTGGGCTGTGTCGGGTCATTGACATCTATAGACACTGAGTGGGCTGTATCGGGCCATTGACATCTATAGACACTGAGTGGGCTGTATCGGGCCATTGACATCTATAGACACTGAGTGGGCTGTGTCGGCTCATTGACATCTATAGACACTGAGTGGGCTGTGTCGGCTCATTGACATCTATAGACACTGAGTGGGCTGTGTCGGCTCATTGACATCTATAGACACTGAGTGGGCTGTGTCGGCTCATTGACATCTATAGACACTGAGTGGGCTGTGTCGGCTCATTGACATCTATAGACACTGAGTGGGCTGTGTCGGCTCATTGACATCTATAGACACTGAGTGGGCTGTGTCGGCTCATTGACATCTATAGACACTGAGTGGGCTGTGTCGGCTCATTGACATCTATAGACACTGAATGGGCTGTGTCGGCTCATTGACATCTATAGACACTGAGTGGGCTGTATCGGGCCATTGACATCTGTAGACACTGAGTGGGCTGTATCGGCTCATTGACATATATAGACACTGAGTGGGCTGTGTCGGCTCATTGACATCTATAGACACTGAGTGGGCTGTGTCGGCTCATTGACATCTATAGACACTGAGTGGGCTGTGTCGGCTCATTGACATCTATAGACACTGAGTGGGCTGTGTCGGCTCATTGACATCTATAGACACTGAGTGGGCTGTATCGGCTCATTGACATCTATAGACACTGAGTGGGCTGTGTCGGCTCATTGACATCTATAGACACTGAGTGGGCTGTGTCGGCTCATTGACATCTATAGACACTGAGTGGGCTGTGTCGGCTCATTGACATCTATAGACACTGAGTGGGCTGTGTCGGCTCATTGACATCTATAGACACTGAGTGGGCTGTGTCGGCTCATTGACATCTATAGACACTGAGTGGGCTGTATCGGCTCATTGACGTCTATAGACACTGAGTGGGCTGTGTCGGCTCATTGACATCTATAGACACTGAGTGGGCTGTGTCGGCTCATTGACATCTATAGACACTGAGTGGGCTGTGTCGGGCCATTGACATCTATAGACACTGAGTGGGCTGTATCGGGCCACTTACATCTATAGACACTGAGTGGGCAGTGTCGGCTCATTGACATCTATAGACACTGAGTGGGCTGTGTCGGCTCATTGACATCTATAGACACTGAGTGGGCTGTGTCGGCTCATTGACATCTATAGACACTGAGTGGGCTGTATCGGCTCATTGACATCTATAGACACTGAGTGGGCTGTGTCGGCTCATTGACATCTATAGACACTGAGTGGGCTGTGTCGGCTCATTGACATCTATAGACACTGAGTGGGCTGTGTCGGCTCATTGACATCTATAGACACTGAGTGGGCTGTGTCGGCTCATTGACATCTATAGACACTGAGTGGGCTGTATCGGCTCATTGACATCTATAGACACTGAGTGGGCTGTGTCGGCTCATTGACATCTATAGACACTGAGTGGGCTGTGTCGGCTCATTGACATCTATAGACACTGAGTGGGCTGTGTCGGCTCATTGACATCTATAGACACTGAGTGGGGTGTGTCGGCTCATTGACATCTATAGACACTGAGTGGGCTGTGTCGGCTCATTGACATCTATAGACACTGAGTGGGCTGTATCGGCTCATTGACATCTATAGACACTGAGTGGGCTGTGTCGGCTCATTGACATCTATAGACACTGAGTGGGCTGTGTCGGCTCATTGACATCTATAGACACTGAGTGGGCTGTGTCGGGCCATTGACATCTATAGACACTGAGTGGGCAGAGTCGGCTCATTGACATCTATAGACACTGAGTGGGCTGTGTCGGCTCATTGACATCTATAGACACTGAGTGGGCTGTGTCGGGCCACTTACATCTATAGACACTGAGTGGGCTGTATCGGCTCATTGACATCTATAGACACTGAGTGGGCTGTGTCGGCTCATTGACATCTATAGACACTGAGTGGGCTGTGTCGGGCCATTTACATCTATAGACACTGAGTGGGCAGTGTCGGCTCATTGACATCTATAGACACTGAGTGGGCTGTGTCGGCTCATTGACATCTATAGACACTGAGTGGGCTGTGTCGGGCCATTGACATCTATAGACACTGAGTGGGCTGTGTCGGCTCATTGACATCTATAGACACTGAGTGGGCTGTGTCGGCTCATTGACATCTATAGACACTGAGTGGGCTGTGTCGGGTCATTGACATCTATAGACACTGAGTGGGCTGTGTCGGGCCATTGACATCTATAGACACTGAGTGGGCTGTATCGGCTCATTGATATCTATAGACACTGAGTGGGCTGTGTCGGCTCATTGACATCTATAGACACTGAGTGGGCTGTGTCGGGCCATTGACATCTATAGACACTGAGTGGGCTGTGTCGGCTCATTGACATCTATAGACACTGAGTGGGCTGTGTCGGCTCATTGCGATCTATAGACACTGAGTGGGCTGTGTCGGGTCATTTACATCTATAGACACTGAGTGGGCTGTGTCGGCTCATTGACATCTGTAGACACTGAGTGGGCAGAGTCGGCTCATTGACATCTATAGACACTGAGTGGGCTGTGTCGGCTCATTGACATCTATAGACACTGAGTGGGCTGTGTCGGCTCATTGACATCTATAGACACTGAGTGGGCTGTATCGGCTCATTGACATCTATAGACACTGAGTGGGCTGTGTCGGGCCATTGACATCTATAGACACTGAGTGGGCTGTGTCGGGCCATTGACATCTATAGACACTGAGTGGGCTGTGTCGGGTCATTGACATCTATAGACACTGAGTGGGCTGTATCGGCTCATTGACATCTATAGACACTGAGTGGGCAGAGTCGGCTCATTGACATCTATAGACACTGAGTGGGCTGTGTCGGCTCATTGACATCTATAGACACTGAGTGGGCAGAGTCGGGTCATTTACATCTATAGACACTGAGTGGGCTGTGTCGGGCCATTGACATCTGACTGGCCTGTCACACACTCCATGGGCTAGTGTAACTGCACAACCAAATCACACAGCGAGTTCGACTCAAACGAGCACAACAGTTACACCATATTATTGTGTACTGAAGGCGTTTGTTTTCGTGTCCACCCAAGCCATGAATGAACCAGGCATATTTGTTGTTCAGTCAGCCCGGATTTAGCCTCAGCCACGGCGGAAACTATTTCAGGCCAAGCGGTGGATGCTTACCTCTTGTGTTTACGAGCGAGCGCGCTCGCTCGTCTTTCCGTGGTATATGGGGAAAATATTATTATGAGCGGCTCGGCCCGTCCCGGCCCGGCCCGGCCCGTAGCGACGCTTTTGAGAAGCTCATATTTATGCAACCGCACGACCGATTGACAAGCGGACTTCTTTGCTGAGCATCCCCATCTAACCTACCCTGTTTGAGACCAGTACCGACGCATATGGGTGACTACCATTGCGCGTGGCGCGTGCCGCGTGATGGGTGTTGAAAAGTATTTTCTCGCAATAACACCGCAACAGCTAGGCAGATTATGTGCACATTTCGTGTGTGGTTAGGGACCCTTTCAGCCGCCACTTTCACACTACTCAGGGGTGGGGTGACTGCACGTGCGCACGTGCACATCCCTATTCTATATCTCAGGAACGGCTGAGCCGATTGTGTTCAAATTTGGTGTGTGGTTTGGAACTTCTCATCCGCCAGTTTCCCACAAGTTAGGGGTGGGTGTCTGCACGTGCGCACGTGCACACCCCTATTCTGTATCTCCGAAACGGCTGAGCCGATTGTGTTCTAATTTGGTGCGTGGTTAGGGACCTCTCAGCCGCCGCCTTTCCACAAGTCAGGGGTGGGGTAGCTTTGCACGTGCGCACGTGCACACCCTTATTCTATATCTCTGGAACGGCTGAGCCGATTGTGTTAAAATTACCATAACAAGCCCCCCCCCCATAACCATAACATTCCTTCACGCTCGCTCGTTCATCGCCAACTACGGCGCTTTACTGGTTTATAACCTATCCGTCCCCACTCAATGGTGATACCTATTTATTTTGTATGTCGACGCACATCTGTTGAATGGAAACATATTTTTGCGAAAAGCAGGCATTTATGTTCATAATCTCATGGAAATAAATGCTGCTAAACAAATTATAATCACGGCTGTATTTAACAACACGACTTTGTGGAGTACTTGAATGCGATTACTTAAACGCAGTTAAATGCAGAACTATCGAACTTCGAAGCAAAAACTTTTGTATACGTTTTTTTAACGTAAGTTTTTTTCATATCGTCAATTTTGCATTTAATTATACATCGCATTCCCTTACGTGACAGCATCTTAATAAGCAGCCTCATCATTCTTTGCATTTTTTAACACTGGCTATTTGCCATGTCGCACCCGACGATAAAAATATTAAGATACTGTCCACTGGCCAGGGTCCACCCAGTCATTGAAATAGCACTACACCGATCGATTTGTCAAAAGCTATTACAGGAACTTGACATTTATGCCAGTATATTACAGCGGTGCATGATGTCACCCTTCTGATATGAGGCCGAGTATAATCAATCGTGGCTGCAATGCAAGGGGCCATGACAGCCGCATGGAACAGAACACCTGGCTAAGCTTACAAAGTACTGGGGAGTGCCATCGCACGCTCCTACTCGATGAATACAGATAGTCCAATAAAAAGTAACTTCCGGCAGTCCAATAAAGAGGATCGGTCATGCCCACGGAGCTCGGTCAATGTGGGGCCCAGGGTGTCCGGTAATATTACCTGCCGGTCCTGCGCCGTGCTTGGGTGCACTCTAACCGAGCTATGTCGAGGTTCTGTGGTGCGTTACCATGGCAGTCACGGTCGCGGTGCAAAACGTGGTATTCAATTTTTGGGGTATATTTTTTTTCAAACTAGACCACGTTAACTGCAAAACGAAAATGGTCTGATAAAAATGTTGATATGAGAATGTTGCAACTTGTTGCACCACATAATCACTCACCAGTGATGTGATATTGGCTGTTCATTTGCTGCATTTTAGAGTGACTGCGTATATTAAAGGAAGGATATAATTTTGTAGGCACAACATTGTGTAAGTCTTTATCATGTTTATACGATCGCATACAAATATGCTATGAACAAAGCTTCTGGGCAAGTGTTTAAAATTCAGTTTCCTGCGTTGCATTTTCACAATCTGTGGCTGACCATATACAGTGAGGACCGATTCGTCCTGCCTGTATGTTCACTGTCCAGTCCAGTACCTACCCGTGTGCAGAGCCCATCAGGCCATAGTAATAAGGGGTGCGGCGCAATGAATCCGCCGTCCACCATTCAGTGCCCTCCTCAGGGGCGGTTTAAATGAAGCGCCCTGCACCGCCAATGGGCCGGCATCCGATATCCGGCTTATAAGAGCGGCATTTCGTATTCTGCGCCATGGAGAGCGTTTAGAAATGGCCCCACCGCCAGCCGGACGCCAATCAGCGAGTTGTGCTGGTGACGTCATCACAGGCGCGGCAGTGCCGTCCGGGAGTGCGCCTCTGCCGAGTGGGAAGGCAGGGGAGGGGCGTTCAGGTCACTTACCTGTGGGCAGCAGCCCCAATGATGAATAGGGCGCCCACGGGGCCTGATGTGATGCGTGGCAGTCGCTGTCATACCGCCACGGACGATACCCAGTACCCACACATCTCCACCATGTCGGCAGCTACCCATACAGCCCCGCCGTGTTACCCATACAGCCCCCGCCGTGCTACCCACACAGCCTCGCCGTGTTACCCATACAGCCCCGCCGTGTTACCATACAGCCCCCGCCGTGTTACCATACAGCCCCCGCCGTGTTACCCATACAGCCCCGCCGTGTTACCATACAGCCCCCGCCGTGTTACCATACAGCCCCCGCCGTGTTACCATACAGCCCCGCCGTGTTACCCATACAGCCCCCGCCGTGTTATCCATACAGCCCCGCCGTGTTACCATACAGCCCCCGCCGTGTTACCCATACAGCCCCCGCCGTGTTACCATACAGCCCCCGCAGTGTTACCCATACAGCCCCCGCCGTGTTACCCATACAGCCCCCGCCGTGTTACCCATACAGCCCCGCCGTGTTACCCATACAGCCCCCGCCGTGTTATCCATACAGCCCCGCCGTGTTACCATGCATCCCCGCCGTGTTACCATACAGCCCCCGCCGTGTTACCCATACAGCCACAGACGACACCCAGTACCCACACAGCTCCACCATGTCAGCAGCTACCCATACAGGCCCCGCCGTGTTACCCATACAGCCCCCGCCGTGTCACCCATACAGCCCCCGCCGTGTCACCCATACAGCCCCCGCCGTGTTACCCGTACAGCCCCCGCCGTGTCACCCATACAGTCATACAGCCCCGTCGTGTCACCCATACAGCCCCCGCCGTGTCACCATACAGCCCCCGCCGTGTCACCCATACAGTCATACAGCCCCCGCCGTGTCACCCATACAGTCATACAGCCCCGTCGTGTCACCCATACAGCCCCCGCCGTGTTACCATACAGCCCCCGCCGTGTTACCCATACAGCCCCCGCCGTGTTACCATACAGCCCCCGCCGTGTTACCCATACAGCCCCCGCCGTGTTACCCATACAGCCCCCGCCGTGTTACCCATACAGCCCCCGCCGTGTTATCCATACAGCCCCGCCGTGTTACCATACATCCCCCGCCGTGTTACCATACAGCCCCCGCCGTGTTACCCATACAGCCACAGACCACACCCAGTACCCACACAGCTCCACCATGTCAGCAGCTACCCATACAGGCCCCGCCGTGTTACCCATACAGCCCCCGCCGTGTCACCCATACAGCCCCCGCCGTGCCACCCATACAGCCCCCGCCGTGTTACCCATACAGCCCCCGCCGTGTTACCCATACAGCCCCCGCCGTGTTACCCATACAGCCCCCGCCGTGTTATCCATACAGCCCCGCCGTGTTACCATACATCCCCCGCCGTGTTACCATACAGCCCCCACCGTGTTACCCATACAGCCACAGACGACACCCAGTACCCACACAGCTCCACCATGTCAGCAGCTACCCATACAGGCCCCGCCGTGTTACCCATACAGCCCCCGCCGTGTCACCCATACAGCCCCCGCCGTGTCACCCATACAGCCCCCGCCGTGTTACCCATACAGCCCCCGCCGTGTCACCCATACAGCCCCCGCCGTGTTACCCGTACAGCCCCCGCCGTGTCACCCATACAGCCCCCGCCGTGTTACCCGTACAGCCCCCGCCGTGTCACCCATACAGTCATACAGCCCCGTCGTGTCACCCATACAGCCCCCGCCGTGTCACCATACAGCCCCCGCCGTGTCACCCATACAGTCATGCAGCCCCCGCCGTGTCACCCATACAGTCATGCAGCCCCCGCCGTGTCACCCATACAGTCATACAGCCCCCGCCGTGTCACCCATACAGTCATACAGCCCCGTCGTGTCACCCATACAGCCCCCGCCGTGTCACCATACAGGCCCCGCCGTGTCACCATACAGCCCCCGCCGTGTCACCCATACAGTCATGCAGCCCCGCCGTGTCACCCATACAGTCATACAGCCCCCGCCGTGTCACCCATACAGCCCCCGCCGTGTTGCCATACAACCCCCCGCCGTGTTACCCATACAGCCCCCGCCGTGTTACTCATACAGTCCCGTCGTGTCACCCATACAGCCCCCGCCGTGTTACCCATACAGTCCCGTCGTGTCACCCATACAGCCCCCGCCGTGTTACCCATACAGCCCCGCGCCCCGATGTGTTACCCATACGGCCCCGCCGTGTCACCCATACAGCCATACAGCCCCCGCCGTGTCACCCATACAGTCCCGCTGTGTTACCCATACAGGCCCGTCGTGTCACCCATACAGACCCGCCCCATCCTGCGCCGGCCGCGTCGCCCACGCCCACCGCTACCCACGCACAGTTTAGCCCCAGCAGGACGCGGTGCACCGACTGTATTGAACGTCGTAAATACACGCCAGTGTGCAATGGGCCGCGTGCACGTGCATTCGGTGTAAGCTGGGGGCTGGACGTGAATGTTAACCCTCGCCCGGGTAGGAGGGGGGTGGATACCACCCCCCCCCGGTTTTTCTGGAATAACTCACGTAATTTCCAACCGATTGCGATGAAACTTTCAGTATCCTACTTTTGAAAAAAAAATGCTCCACATACTCTGACAATTTTGAATTTCTAACCCACATGACCCGTGACCTATGACCTGTTTCTCAAGGTCATGCCAGGTGCAACTGGCGTCCCGTAGTATCAATGCTTGTAACTTGTGCAGTTTCCGAGTGTTTGTTGTTCAGGAGCATATGCACAGGTGTTTCCAGGTGACAGTTGTGGTTTCCACTGAGATTGTGACCTCGATTGACCTTTTCAGAGGTCAACTGAGGTCATTGACCTCCGATGACCTCATATGACCTTTTTGGGCTTCTGGCGGTTTCTAGGACATTTTGTGACGCTGATTTCGAATTTGGGATCCATTTTACATAATTATATGTTCCACTGGGTCATGCGCTTCCACAGGTCAACCGAGGTCACTGACCTCAGATGACCTGACATGACCTTTTTGGAATTTCACAGTTTTTAGGACATTTTGTGACGCTGATTACGAATTTGGCACCCATTAAGCATTATGATATGCTCATTCACGATTCTAGCTCGATACAATTATATTTATACGCATTTACAATTTTGATGACTTTTTGGTCATTGACATGACCTCAGACCCAATGACAATGAATGACCCAAGACCTTAAAATCGGATATCAACGGCTTCCTCTCGTCACAAGCAACACGCTCGTCTTTTAATCAAAGTTATAGCTCAATTAGGGGAGAAACGCTAATGGGGGTCGTACCAACCCCCTCCCTCCCCCCCCTCCCCCACCAACCGAACACGTAGTGATTTTGCCCTACCCGGGCGAGGGTTAAGTTATGTCTTAGTGGATGCAGGAAAGGACCAGGAATTGGTGGGTATTCCGGCATTTTGGTGTTGAGTGAGGGCGAGGCCGGGAGATGCCGATGGGGGGATGTGAGCTGGCGGGATGGAGGATGGTGAGAGGGAGGAGAAAACAGCTAGCTGTGGAGGCGAGTGTCCTTCGGCGTTGTCTCCGCGGCCGTCACTCATACTCAGTTGACGGGTAATCAGTAACGATTCCGCCCATAAGCCACCGCAGTCAATACATTAATTGTCCGGGGACACCCACGTAATCCTATGCTGAAAACGAAAACAAAGGTAGGCGCGATAATATTCAGAGGGAATTCGGGATTAAAGCTCGACCATGCAGCTTGAGAATGTGATGTAGTTTGTTTGAGGAAAATTAAATACAAACTTTCTGTACAAATCTATCAATACCAGAAACAAACTATAAACAATCTTTGCAAATCTCTAAATCCATTCGGCGCTCTCCAGCACGGTGAGTGGTGCACCACGGTAGCACTGCACTGGGCGAACTGCAGGCGCAGTCAAGCGCGGCACGTGCACAGCCTATTTTGTTGACTGAGTGAATTGATTTGCCATGGCCAGGCTCGGCGTGGGTCCAACACGTCCGTCAACCAGGCATATCAGGTCCGACTGACGGACTGTGGACGGGCTGTGGATGGACTGTGGACGGACTGTGGGCAGACTGTGGACGGACTGTGGACGGACTGTAGACGGACTGTGGGCAGACTGTGGACGGACTGTGGACGGACTGTGGACAGACTGTGGACGGACTGTGTGCAGACTGTGGACGGACTGTGGACGGACTGTGGACGGACTGTGGACGGATTGTGGACGGACTGTGGGCAGACTGTGGACGGACTGTGGGCAGACTGTTGGCAGACTGTGGACGGACTGTGGGCAGACTGTGGACGGACTGTGGGCGGACTGTTGGCAGACTGTGGACGGACTGTGGACGGACTGTAGACGGACTGTGGGCAGACTGTGGGAAGACTGTGGACGGACTGTGGACGGACTGTGGACGGACTGTGGACGAACTGTGGGCAGACTGTGGGCAGACTGTGGACGGACTGTGGACGGACTGTGGGCAGACTGTGGACGGACTGTGTGCAGACTGTGGACGGACTGTGGACGGACTGTGGGCAGACTGTGGACGGACTGTGGACAGACTGTGGGCAGACTGGGCAGACTGGACGGACTGTGGACGGACTGTGGACAGACTGTGGACAGACTGTGGACGGACTGTGGGCAGACTGTGTGCAGACTGTGGACGGACTGTGGACGGACTGTGGGCAGACTATGGACGGACTGTCAGCCTGAACGGACTGTTCAGACTGGTGGATCAGTCCTGTCAGCGCTGAGCCTGCATGCCCGGCAGATTTGTCCCGTGGCGACAGTTACAACTGTTACATACAGGCAGAACACAAGCAGAATGACGCAACATTGATTCGCAACAGCATTCGCAACAACGCAACATGACACAGTATTCGTTTATCGAAAGCTCTTGGAATAGCCGTAGCGAGCTTCATAACCTGTTGATAAGCCTCACTGCGGTTAATTAAAATAACTGCGCTGCTTATCAAAATATTGGCTATGTTTTTGTTGCATGCTTTTTTTAGTGTCCTTGACCGCGCAACAATTTTTCTTCGATTTGTCCCCTCGCCTGCTGACCAATAGCCAGCCAGCTGACGGTGGCTGTGTCAGCGCCTTCCAGCAGCAGGATGCTATCGCTCAGCAGCAGTGGGATGTCCATCAATCGACGATCCTGTCTTCAGTCACTTACCGAGCCATCAATTTCGTCGGGGTTGTCTATGCACCCCAGGACGCTGGAAGCTCGCGCGGCAAGAATGTGCGGAGGTGGAAGCCCAGCCCTCCGCCCACGTCTCAGCTCCGAGCTGCTGCAGCGCGCTGCCCACTCCACACGCTGTGCTATTGTTTGTCGGCTGTGAAATATGAACACAAAGTCAATTCAAGCTGACACGCCAGACACAAATGACTATAGCAAAGGTAAGCCAGCGAAGGCATGTTTTCATCAAAACGAATACTGAATATATAACTTCACAGTTCTTGTCAAGAGCCTCTTGTCCCGTCATGCTTTCTGGTGACTCGGCTTCCGCCTGACCTGAAAACATGGCCTGGCCGAGCAGCAGTAAGATTTGCAATTCAGAGCCGAGGCGTAGCAATGCATAATGCAACAAACTGCTTTGCTGCGACGACTCAACTACGTTATAATCAAACCACCTGGTGAGCCAGACATCTGAAACTCCGGCGAACGTGTTCCCGACGGGCAATAAAATATCTCCCGGGGAGATGATGAACAAATCACAGCTCAGTGCATGCGTTCAAGCACAACAACCGCTCAGTGGGTGACACAATGAAATAATGCTGCATACAGCACACATACACGTTTGCTCTAAAATGGAGTTTAAGCGCACTGGATGTGCATCATGTCTTGGGTGGATAGCCTGTGAGAAACGGGTGGGCGGGCTGTCAAACCACGCCAAACTTCCTTCTGAATACTGAGTGTCTTGGTCTTATATTCCCTATATGTTTCAGTCATATTTTTCTGAAACTCTCTATAGTGATGCTTTTTGATAACAAATATCAAAATAATCTTCGCAAAGAAGTGCTCAAATCAAGACGGGCCTATATTTTTTTCTTCTGAAAAAGAAGTATGAAATTGAAAATATCACGCGCTGTGAAAAGCATGCATTAGTTATCGGCTCAAAGATTTGCAGCCACATCAATCAGGGTTGTCGCACTCGAGCAGTGTATTCGACCATTTAGAAAACAAAACAATTAATAAGTAGTACAATATTAGTATATAATCATGCCACTAACAGACGAAGATGAATGGTGTGATATTTATATCGCAAAATCGAGCTGTAAACCAAGTAAGCCAAAACGCAAGAAGAGTAAGGTAGCATCTGTCCCGAAACGAAAGAAGCGATCTCGATCTGCCAGCTCTTGTGGAGGAGCAGTGAAAAGCGCTGGCAAGCGTAAAAAGCGGTCTCGGTCTGCAAGTTCTGCCGCTCCGGCCAAGAAAAGCTCCAGCAAACGGCGCAAGAGCAGATCTAAATCGCGATCTGCTGGTGCCTGCTCGTCTGGTGGCGGTAGCAAGCGCAAACGAAGCCGTTCGAAGTCGTCGAAGTCCAAGCCTAAATCGAAATCAAGGAGCCGGTCCAAAAAACGCTCTGCGAGTGTGGGTGGATGCGGAGCACCTAAGCGCTCCAAGAGTCGAAAGGGTCGTTCGAAGTCTAAAGGCGTAGCAAAGCCAAAAAAGAAGCGTTCCAAGAGGTCAAAATCTGCTGGAGGTAGCTGCAGCGCTGGTGGAAAAGGGAAGAAGCGCCGCTCCAAGTCCAAGAAGAGCTCTTCTGCTGGTGCAGCCCCGAAGCGCCGCCGCAAGCGTTCTGCTAGCAAGAAGTCTTCCGCTGGTGGTTGCGGTCCTAAGCCGAAACCGAAACGGGCCAAGCGTGCCAAGAAGCGCGCTGGAAAGCGTGCCTGTTAAATTGATATGGTCCAGAACTTTGTCTCGATAAATTAATAAAATTGTATGCGTATATTCCTGTTTTTGTTTTTTCTCGAACTGAATGAGAGTGAGATATTGCGTACCAGTCCCATTTTACTTTACATTTTCAAATGCATTTTTTTAAACATGCAAGCGCTTCAAAGAACAAAATCGTGTTCTATCATATAGACATCAACCCAGGGGCGTGGGAACTACTTTGAAGATGGGGGGGGGGGGCGAACTTTGCGGCAATACTGCGACAAAAGTTAAGACTGAAGAGTAGCAACGTGTGGCGCTCTTTTCCATACCCAATGCTGCTTATTGCCAATAATATGTCAAATATTTAAGGACATAGGTATCAAAGTCATGCAGTGGCGTTGCCAGGATATTTCACAATGCAAAAGAGTTTGTAATTACAAAGAATGTCTTTGTTATTACAAATAATTTTTACACATGTTTGCAGTGGATTTCACAAACCCCAGGGCAGTAAATCTCAATTTACTATTTACAAACTAGTTTACAAAGATATTATTTGTAAACATGTTTGCGATTGCACATGTTCTATTTCTCAAAGGTTGACGGAAGTGAGGAAATGTTTGCAATTACAAACTTGTAATTTCAGTGGGTCAGGGGTTCTGAATTTCAGAAACTCCATTGCTAGTTGACGTTGTTTGACTGTTCAGGTTATTTTCTTGGCGAGGTTGTTATGGTAATGGTTTAGTTATACATAGGTATATCTGCCAAACAAAAGTTATTTCCCGAGAGATTCGAACAGGGATCTCCAGCTTTGAAGTCCAGTCACAGTGCACCTTACCGATTGCGCTATGATGTGAGGGGCGCCTCCGCGCGGAGAAACCGCATGGTGATAGAATTGCAGCGGTCAACGATGTCTTGTGCAATGTGCAGTGAACCTTCGCCCTTTACGACGTAGGAAATCGGCTAGGTTAGGTGAAAAAAATGGTCTAGAAATTCAACGATCTTTCTTTTGAGAGTAGTTCTGTTGTTATGCTCCGCCACCCGGTGAATGGCCAAATTCTGTTTACTCTAATTACTTACCAAGATGTATTTTTACGATCAGAGTTTGCATTCCGATGGAATGTTAATTAGAAGACAATTCTCCCTATAACGAATTTTATCTTGAATAAAAAAATAAACCACAATGTAAATGTTTGTTAAATCAATTTGTTAACAATCAAATTATTTGTCATTAGCATCAAGTTTAATACAAACGTTCTTGATTTCAAGGTTTCTGCTGTACTAACATTTGTGTTTACAATTTTCTTTACAATCGGTAATTCTGAGGTGGTGAATGTTTGTGAAATGTCTTTTTGTGAGGTTTGCAATATTTTCTTGCGTTTGTAATTGCAAACATGTGTAATTACTAACTTCTTTGTGAAATTGGCCGCAGAGGGTATAATTTTTGCTCAGAGGGGTATAAGGTACCCACACCAAAAAAGAAACTCACCGGATTTGGCCCACTATACCCTTAGAGGGACACATTTTACACACCAAAAAAAAAAAATCCTTGAAAAAATCGAAGTCATTCATTTTTTTAACCAAAGGGGTACGTACGGACCTTCAGGGGGGGGGGGGGGCAATTGCTCCGTTTGCCCCCCCCCCCCTTGGCTACACCCATGGAGAGGGCCCATGCCAGGTCTGATAGGGCCCATTACAGGCCTGAGAGGGCCCATGCCAGGCCTGAGAGGGCCCATTCCAGACCTGAGAGGGCCCTCGAAAGGGTTATTCCTACTTATCATAGGGCTCTCTGACAGACTATGAGGGTCTTTGTATTGTGTATTAAGGTCCAGAGGCGGAACTTTTTGTTTTTCGTTGGGGTTGTAATTGAGTCGGCGACGGGGGGGGGGGGGGGTAGTAAAAACGACGAATGATAAAAACGAAGTATGTGCACAATTGAAGTTTAACACCTTAGAATGAACATAGGTTGTATTACCTCATTACTGACGTATTTTAGCAACAGCGAGGTGTGCAATCTTAAAAAAATTGAAAGTATCATGGTTGGGTCAAAGTAGGCAAAGACTACCTCATGGTAGCTATTATTAAGGTTATACATAAATGGTGTGACTCAGCAACTAGCCATTTCTTGCAAGAAAGGCACCTCCTGGTGATGCCAATGGTCCAGGTCCGGTCCTTTTATATATTACAGTGAGATATAAAAATACATATAATATATTTGATATTTCCCACAACTCACAAGGCCATGGGTGGATAATTGTTTTCAAAGTTGCTCCGGCCGAGGACAAGGGCGCAACCAAGGGGCCCTAGGGGGCACGTGGCGGGGGATGTCTGTGAGGTTAGTGACGGAATCGGATTCGAATTCAGCGTCGAGTAGAGATTTGCTTCAAAATGTGGGAACAGTTCAATTGGGACACGCTGATCACGCAAATGGCATTCATTTTGACATTCAAGGTCATCTTCAAAATCATCTTCAAGGTCAAAGGACTTCGGCTCAAAACGACCCGAAGTTATTGTCCGATCGCAAAACAAAATAATGGTATCATGCTATTCCTCGGGTCAATATCTAGGCGCAGCTTTCGAAACCTCACTGGAGGCAAATGACATTGACCCTCATTTTCAAGGTCAAAGGACAAATAACCCGAAGTTATTGTCCGATCGCCAAAATAATGGTCTCATTCGATTCCTCGGGTTAATATCGACCCGATGTTATTGTCTAATTGGCAAAATAATGGTCTCATTCGAATCCTCGGGTTAATATCTAGCCACATCCTTCGCAAACTCACTCGTGGCAAATGACATGGACCCTCATTTTCAAGGTCATAGGACGGGGCGGCTCAAAACGACCCGAAGTTAGAAGCCGATTGCCAAAATAATGGTCTCATTCGATTCCTCGGGTCAGTATCTGCCGTAACCTTTGCAACCTCACTCGTGGACAATGACCTTGACCCTCAATTTCAAGGTCAAAGGACTCAAAATGACCCGAAGTTATCATCCAATCGCCATTGATCTTGAAATTGAGGGCCAATGTTATTTGCTACGAGTGAGGTTGCGAAGGCTACGGCTATATGCTGACCCGAGGAATCGAATGAGACCATTATTTTGGCGATCGGACAATAACTTCGGTTAAAATTACCGTGAATGTCAAAATGAATGCCATTTTCGTGATCAGCGTGCCCCAATTGACCTGTCACCACATTTTGAAGCGAATCGCTACTCGACGCTGAATTCGAATCCGAATCCGTCGCTAACTTCATGGACATACGGGGGAATCACGATTGAGGGCGCCTCTCCTGGGCGTCTGGACACCGAAGGTGCCACTCTCGAGTGTAGGTGGCGCCCCTTGAGTCGTGAGTGCCCGCGGCACCCCTTTAGATCGGACAATATGCCTCCTTTAGACCGGAGATAACGACCCCAACTGTGCCTCCCCGAAAATATAAGTTTTCTGACCTGCCCGAGGTGTTCACTGAGACAAAATTGGCAAGGCTCAGCCTCCCTTGACTACCCCCTCCCCCCCCCCCCATTTCGAAAGCGCACCGAAAGCGCAATTTTACCCATATTTTTCACAGATAGTCGTTTTCACAGATATGCATTTTTATGCTGGGATTATATTTGCGTTTCTGCATTCTTTTTCAATAATAACTAAGGTCTTGCAAAAAAAGGTCTCTCAAAAGTGACTGCCCCGGCCCCGCCGGGGCAACTTTGAAGTTGCCCCGGCCGCAGCCGGGGCTGCCCTATAGGATTCTCCACCCATGCACAAGGCAAACAAATTAGGCGAGAACCCAACAGTATTATTTTAGTAAGGCAATAAATTAATCCCATCACCGAAATGACTAACTTTGTCACCGTAAATTACTTAAAATCACCGAAACGTCACAACATATTGAGGATTTTGGGCTTCGGCCGATGGACTTCTTTAAAAATATGTAAACTGGCTCCAAGGGTTAGGTGAGGTGAGGTGAGGTGAGGTGAGGTGAGGTGAGGTGAGGTGAGGTGAGGTGAGGTGAGGTGAGGTGAGGTGAGGTGAGGTGAGGTGAGGTGAGGTTAGGATAAAAGCTTGAGAAATAAATGGTGATGCTTTAACATGGAAGTCAATGAGAAAGTGCGTATCATATATGCGCCGAATTCCTTCGCCAAAAAGTCAAATATCTTCGGCTGGAGAGTCTTTTCAGTCAAGAAAACTTGCAGATAGGGGTTTCCCAACATGGGCTACAAAACAGCTATCTCAGTTTAAAACTAATGTTGAAGGTGAACTATTTCCTTTAACTTCCAAACCAAGCAACTTAGAGCAATGCGGTAAGAACCAGCATGTTGCCTGTCATGGGAGGAATCTAACAGTATGCGATTTTTAGGTTTCAGGTCAACGGGTGACCTTCTAGGGCAAGTGAATGACCTCGGATTTACCACGTCCAGAACAGAGATTTTGCTCTGCAGAAAACATCAAAATTAGACATTGATAAATGTAAATAAAAAGGCATGTTCCTAGACCAGTTTTGGCTCAGAAATACAAACAAAGGTAATTATTTGTTCGTATCTTGTCAAAAAAAGTCAAAAAACGTTATTTTAAAAGATGACGACTAAAGGTGACGATGACGTCAGTTTCTTACACTTAGAGAGCCATCACTCAGTCAAAAATGAAGATATTGCTTTGAAATTTGGTATGGGTATTTTCCATACTCAGTACTCTCACATATATTCCAGTTTTTCTAATATCTTTGAAAATTTTGATTTTGTGGGGATTAAAAAACAAAATAGGGGTCAAAAACCTTTTTTTCAAATCCGAGATCGCCATTTTAAAGAGAATGCCATTTTGTATCTTTGGTGAATTGCGTTTGGAATTTGTTTCAAAACTCTGCTTTCTACGATTTTGCAAATATTTCTCATTTTTTACCAACATGACGTCATCAAAACATGATTATCTCCCAAAGTGCTCAACCAATTTCAATTAAAGTTCTACAGCCTACGTCTAATTGTTGTAAACTCAACTGCCAAAAATTTCAGCAAGATGCATTGCATGTGTAAAAAGTTATTCAAGATAAACCTCAGGGGGGCCTGTCTGGCCCCCCGTAGGGCGAGGGTTAATACCCTGCCTTTTAGGAATAATAAAAAACGTATGTCAAATTAGCAGCTGATTGATATTGCCCAATCTACAATTTTGAGGCCCGTTCCCTCATAATTGCCTGAAACTTGACAGGTAGGTTGTCCTTGCCACGCTAAACACGAAAAACGTAAAATTATCCTGGAATATGGGCTACTTTTACAGTTATAACGTTTTAAGTTTTGAATGTCTGTCAGTTGAATATCTGGCTAACTTGACGCGGAAAGCCTCTAATTCCTGCGCAGTCGTTTCAAAATAAAGGAAGACAGACATTCAAAACTTAAAAAATTTATAACTCTGAAAGTAGCCCGCGTTCCAGGCTAATCTGAAGTTTTTCGTATTCAGCGTGGCAAGGAGGGCCTACCTGCAAAGTTTCAGGCGATTCTGAGGCGACGGGACTCAAAACTGTAGATCTCTAAAACGGTATAACTCTGAAAGTATTCCGCGTTCCAAACTAATTTTACGTTTTTCGTGTTCAGCGTGGCAAGGAGAACGTACCTGCCAAGTTTCAGGAAATTCTGAGGCTACTTGCCTCAAAATTTTAGATTGATACTACTGGGCAATATCAATCTACTGCTAATTTGACGTAGCTTAATAAAAGAGACAAATATGACGCAGCTATGTCAAATATGTACATTTATTTTGCCCTTGTATATTGCTTTCAATATTTATGCTGTTTTCACATGCGTTTTTGTTTGATGGATGTTGGATTAGGCTATTCTCTTTTAAAATGACTTTTACTGAAGTGGCCTCCTACTTTTCAACACCATGACCAGGTATATCTTGTGAAAATAATGTTTGTCTGGCTAAAAATGGAAGGTTGTGGTAATTCTAAATTTAAACTCATTTGATTTGGGTCTATGGTTATTTGTGGTCTTTTTCCAGCTCAGGATGATTGGTATGCCTTCACGTCTTTCACACACCAAAATATTTATAATATTGTTCAAGTTCTTCATTAAGTGTCAATTTCACCAACATATTTTAGCTCAAAATGTAATATAACTTTTGCCAACAATAAGTTGTAATATAACTTCCTGAGGGTGCATTCTAATGTTAAATGTGTGACCTATCCAGAACTAAGCCCAATGTAAAATATGCTACACTCAATCTTGTTTTGCTCATGTTTTTATGTTAACACCTATATATTGCCATTTTGTGGGTGTCTGAAATTGACAAAAATGTTACCCATTTGTCAGTAAGCAGTGTTGTTCTATAGCGTTTATGACCCAACTGAATATGACCCTGCACCCCTGGGTACCTACATAGTCTTTCTCAGTAATTTTGGGATAACATGTTGTACTACCTATTGTTGGATTTTAAATGTTATTTTATGACAAACTTTACTAACATTTTAAAGTTTGTCCTTTGCTGTGCTCATATATTTATTAATTGTTTTGTTATGATTGTTATTGAAAAATCCTTTGGTGAAAAATCCTTTGGTTTTGCGTACCGTTTACAGTATTTATTTACTTGGGTAGGCATTCACTGGCAATGTTGGGGTTGTAATATTCATGATTGGGGTTGTAGTTTTTGAGGATGCAGTTGTAGCTACAACCCCAAAAGTATATAAAGTTCCGCATGTGTTAAGGTCCATTAACACGCGCACTGCCGGGGGTTCGCGCCAACCACGAACTGCCGGGTGGGGGTGATTTCCGCCCCCCCTAAGATCTAAAAAAACACGCAACGCAGCGACAAGCGGAAAACGATGGTAATAGCTCGAGACAAGCTCTATCGAAAGTACTTAGGTCATTTTTAGGTCAGATCAATATTGAGGTCACCAGAGGTCACCAAAGGTCAAATTCCGGCTATATGTATGAGTGTCCTTGATAAAACCGTCTATATTTCGATAACTAACAGAGCTAGTGACGCGCGAAAAAAAACGTTCGAAAGACAATTGATTTGTCGCTGCTAACTGTCGCTAAGGTTCCATCAGAATTGCAACGCTGTCGCTAAGGTTCCATCAGAATTGACCTAAGGTCAATAGTCAGTACTTCTGCTGACAGTTACGAGGTCAGCAGAAGCCATTGAATTTGAAACATTCTAATAATTGCCGAATTGTTGTTAAGAAATAACTTTTGACAGACGCACGATCGAGTAAAACAGATTTGACCATTGCGTTTTTTCTCGTCGAGACGCATCGAATGATATATTGGGTGACCTAGTTAGGCTATATACAAAAATTGGCCTAACCTGAGGTCATGGTCAACTCGCTTCCCGGACCAAAGTTCGTAAGCATAAGGTTCGTAACGGAAAAAGTTCGTAAGCAAAGGTTCGTATGCAAAGGTTCGTATCAGATAAGGTTCGAATGTGAAAAAGTTCGTAACGGCTAAAGTTCGTAATGGAAAAGTTTCGTATCGGATAAAGCTCGTATTAAAAAAGTTCGTTACGGATAAAGTTCGTATGCAAAAGGTTCGTATGCTGAAGTTCGTAAAGGAAAAAGTTCGTAATGGAAAAAGTTCGTAAGCAAAGGTTCGTATGCAAAGGTTCGTATCGGATAAGGTTCGCATGGGATAAAGTTCGTAACGGCTAAAGTTCGTAATGGAAAAGGTTCGTATCGGATAAGGTTCCGAACCAATTTGCTTACGAACTTTTCCGTTACGAACCTTATGTTTACGAACTTGTGTCCGGTTACCGTTACCCTTCCGAACGGAGAGAGATAGAGACACCGTAAACAGTAACGACTTTTTGAATACGAACTTTATCCGATGCGAACCTATTGTCCTTATGACAGGCAACACGTTACTGTTTATGGTGTCTCTTTATCTCTCCGTTCGGAAGGGTAACGGTAACCGGACAAAAGTTCGTAAACATAAGGTTCGTAACGGAAAAGTTCGTAAGCAAAGGTTCGGAACCTTATCCGATGCGAACCTTTGCATTCGAACCTTTGCGCACGAACTTTTTCCATTACGAACTTTTTCTTTACGAACTTTAGCATACGAACCTTTTGCATACGAACTTTATCCGTTACGAACTTTTTGAATGCGAACTTTATCCAATACGAACCTTTTTCCATTACGAACTTTAGCCGTTACGAACTTTATCCCATACGAACCTTATCCGATACGAACCTTTGCATACGAACCTTTGCTTACGAACTTTTTCCATTACGAACTTTTTCCTTTACGAACTTCAGCATGCGAACCTTTTGCATAAGAACTTTATCCGTTACGAACTTTTTGAATACGAACTTTTTTAATACGAACTTTATCCGATACGAACCTTTTCCATTACGAACTTTAGCCGTTACAAACTTTATCCCATACGAACCTTATCCGATACGAATCTTTGCATACGAACCTTTGCTTACGAACTTTTTCCGTTACGAACCTTATGTTTACGAACTTTTGTCTGGTTACCGTCAACGCTTAATGAGAGCAACGCTAGTCTTACATCAAGTAATTCGCCTCGACAAGCCGAATACAATGGTGAAAATCCCCATTGCTCTACTTTGATTTGGTAAAGAGTTATTGAATAAAAACCCTACGTGACCTGGGGGGTCACCCGAGTTGACCTCGTAGAGGCCAAAGAACATAAATGTTACATAGTGCTTTGCATTTGGCACAAGAGTGGTGGATCTGGTGAAAATCGGTCAAATTTAGCCATTTCCTATCGATTTATACGTGTTTTAATTTTTCCCCATTGACGTATAATGGGGAGGTCACGAAATCGGCCTAACTTTAGGTCACCGATATGCAACAAAAGAAATCGAGATAAACGAATTGTAGGTACCTACTTATCACCTGATGACATCCTGTGAGTTTCAAACCGTTTGGTCAATCACTTTGGCTTTGGCACGACCCCACACATTTTGGAGGTGGGGTCACTTGACTTGACCTGGTGACCTGACCTGAGATGATCCGAGGTAACAAAATTTAACATCGTGTGGGTAATTTATGCCCAAACAGCTATGCCAAATTTCGCGGCGCTGCGCGCAGCCGTTTAAACTCCGGTAACAATGCCCTTGTTATTATACAGATTCGAGTGATCGTATAAAAAGTGTGTGTGGGAGGGCCCCCCCCCCCCCCCGCCAGCTCCAAAGGGGGGGGGGGCGAGTTGACCCCACTGCCCCCACGATGCCCACGTCCCTGGATCAACCAGTTAACTTTGGCATACATAATCCCAGAAAATGCATTGAAGGAACATAGCATAAATAGCACTATTTTTTATTTTTTTTTAGTCCGAATGTTTTTGAATGGGTGGATTTCCGAGGTCAGGCCCCGCGCTAAGCATAGCTTGTTGCGCAGGCCCTGGCCCCACCACCCGATCAAGCAATTCCTGGCGTCCGGCAGAATTTAGTAGCGAAAGTTGTACGTGCCCGACATACCCGGACACGGTCCACCCCGCCCTCTGACGTCACCTGACCTTGAGTGCGACCACTGCCACCGGCCACAGGTCATCCCAGTCATGGGCAAATAGCGAGCGCCGAAGCGACTCGAACCCGGGCTGCCACTACCGGGTGAGGTCAGAAGCCCAGCGCTCTCCCAACTGAGCTACAGGGGCGGACATTTACTCAAAGTTAAATTTACGCTACTTGCAATGTATGCATGTATGCAAGAAACTTAAATTTTAGTCCCTATGATTTTGTCAACATACTACCTGCCATACGTTTTGAATGTTTGATTTCTACATTGCAGTACTAAGTACATACATCCATATATTTCACCTAATTCTTGTAATTAAAATTCAAAGTTAATTTTATGGGATGTAGAAGTTGACCACTTCACTTCATATCATCCGGGGACATCCCAGCAACCGATCTGCCTGAACGTATAACGCACCAGGCGGCCGGCGTAGCAGCGACGTGTATCATTATTGACGGAACAGTTTTCACCTGATGAGAAGTCGTTGGAGTCAGACAGACAAGTATCGCCGTGTTCTAGTCCGATCCTGACCTATCTTCCTCCCACAGCAGCTACCGTACCCATATCTTACTGCGCTGATGCTATTCAACGGCATGATATAATTGCAAGGCCATTCACTATCCATTACAACCGTCCATTACAAGTCTATGAATCCCTAGACGGATTCAGCTTATCATATGATAATGGGAACTGACTTAGCCGATGTCAGACAATCAATTTGCTGATTAATGTAAGCTCGGCATGAACACTTCAATAAATACAACGGACAGGCAGGCAAGGTCCAATAATTATAGACCAATGTCGCTGCTGCCAGCTCCTTAACCTGCCAGCCCTGCGGGCGCCCAGAATTACGTTAACCTGCGGGGGGGGGGGGCAGATTCTGCCCTCCTCCCCCAGAGATCTCGAGAACCGTTCGGTCGATTTCGATGGGGATTCGCCATTCTATTTCGCCGTGCCGCCGGAAACGCCATTCGATTCGTTGTGACAAGATCTCTCTTTGTGGATCCCGACATTTGTGTTTTA
>JAXIVJ010001039.1:140000-157497 GCA_036785665.1 Chirona hameri
GGAGAATTGTTTTCAAAGTTGCCCCGGCCTAGGCTCGAGGACAGGGGCGCAACCAGGGGGGGGGGGGGCTAGGGGGCACGTGGCGAGAGATGTCCGTGAAGTTAGTGACGAATTCGGATTCGAATTCAGCGTCGAGTAGCGATTCGCTTCACAATGTAGGAACAGGTCAATTTGGGCACGCTGATCATACACATGACATTGATTTTGATATTCAGGGTCATCTTCAAAAACATCTTCAAGCTCGAAGGACCCAAAACGACCCGATGTTATAGTCCAATCGCAAAAATAATAGTCTCATTCGATTCCTCGGGTCAATATCGAACCGCAGGCTTCCCAACCTTACTCGTGGCGAATGACCTTGACCCTCATTGTTAGGATCAAAGGACGGGCGGTTCATTTTCAAGGTCAAAGGACGGGGTGGCTCAAAAAGACCCGAAGTTATTGTCTGATCGCCAAAATAATGGTCTCATTCGATTCCTCGGGTCAATATCTAGTCGCAGCCTTCGCAACCTCACTCATGGCAAATGACATTGACCTTCATTTTTAAGGTCAAAGGACTGGGCGGCTCAAAAGGACCAGTAGTTGTTGTCCGATCGAAAACAAATAATGGTATCATTCAATTTCTCGGGTCAATATCTAGGCTGCAGCCTTCGCAAACTCACTCGTGGCAGATGACCTTGACTCTCAATTTCAAGGTCAAATGAAAGGGCGGCTCAAAACGACCGGAAGTTATTGTCCGATCGCCATTGACCTTGAAATTGAGGGTCAATGTCATTTGCCACGAGTAAGGTTGCGAACGGTGTTTAATTGTGAATTGACCCGAGGAATCGAATGAGACCATTATATTGGTGATCGGACAATAACTTCGGGTCGTTTTGAGCCGACCCGTCCTTTGACCTTGAAAATGAGGGTCAAGGTCATTTGTCACGAGTGAGGTTGCGAAGGTTGTAGATATTAACGACAGGTATTATTCCATCACCTAAAATGGCTTAAAATCACCGAATTGATTATTCATCGCCGTTTTGACCAACTCATCAACGAAATGACTTAAATATTTTTGCTGATATCACCGAAATGACTGATACGACACCAAAATGACTTAAGACATCACCGGATTGACTTGAACCATCACCGAAATGACTTGCAGCACTGATAATAATATTTACTACGCTGGGGCCGCAACGGACAGTGGACACTGGCCGTGGCAGAGTCTGGCGGGCGGCCTGGTGTGGCAATACAAATGATAATAACAATCAAACCTGACCTAATCTTTACAGCAATTATGGTCGCGGGACACACGTTTAGAACGCTCCGCTCGCGTTCGCTCGCTGCGCTGCGGCCCTACCTGGGGTTTGTCGCCCCCGCCCCCCCCCCCCCCTCCCCAGACCATCTTGTAGACAACTAATTATAATATTTACTAAGCCGGGGCCTCAACAGACACTGGCCGTGGCAGAGTCTGGCGGGCGGCCTGGTGTGACAGGAAAATTTGTAATAACATAATCGAATTGGTTACGCAAATAACAGTTACGGTAGAATTAATCGGTTCCGCGAATAATGTATTCCCCAAGGCATAGTTGTTATACCATATTACTGAATACGTTGATTTGGTAACATCGGTGATGAAACTAGCGTTTCGGTATATATTTAGTCCTTTTGGTTGCATTTATTTTCGGTGATCTGTTCAGTTATTTCGTTGATCAGATTAGTCATTTCGGTGACGGGATTAATTTACTCCCGACATTAACCCGAGGAGTCGAATGAGACCATTATTTTTGCGATCGGACAATAACTTAGGGCAGTTTTGGGCCTCCCGTCCTTTGACATTGAAAAGGACCTTGAAGCTGACCTTAAATGCCAAAATGAATGTCATTTTCGTGATCATCGTGCCCCAATTGACCCGTTCCCACATTTTGAAGCGAATCGCTACTCCACGCTGAATTCGAATCCGAATCCGTCGCTGACTTCATGGACACATGTGGGGGGAGGGGGCATCACGATTGAGGGCGCCTCTCCTGGGCGTCTGGACACCGAAGGCGCCACTCTCGAGTGCAGGTGGCGTCCCTCGAGTCGTGAGTGCCGGCGGCACCCCTTTGGATCGGAAATGATGTCTCCTTTAGACTGGAGATAACGACCCCACCTGTGGCTCCCCCGGAAAAAAACGTGTTCTGACCTGTCCGAGGTGCTCACCAAGACAAAGTTGGCAAGCCTCCCTCCCCTGACTACCCCCCCCCCCCCATTTCGAAAGCGCACCGAAAGCGCAATTTTACCCATATTTTTGCACAGATAGTCGTACCAAGTAGGTATGCATTGTTATTATGGGATTATATTTGCGTTTCTGTATTCTGTTTAAATAAAACTAAGGGCTTGCAAAAAGGTCTCCCAAAAAGTTGCCCAAACCCCGCCGGGGCAACTTTGAAGTTGCCCGGCCGCGGCCAGGGCTGCCCTATAGGATTCTCCACCCATGATCACCACTAGTGACTAGGCTACCAGTTTTGTTGTCAGTGATCCTGGTGGAGCTAACAAAGGCATCCTGTGATGTCTGGACCGGCTGCAGGCTGTACAGGAGCTGGCTGACTCCATAGACTCCGAAGAAGCGATCCGTGTAATCTCTATTGAAATGCCCGTAAAGTGCATTGAACTTGGGCATGCTGCCGCGGAGCTGTTTTGCTAGATAGGGAAAATCGCATCACAAAAATGCAAATGTCCAGATATTCAACATCGACTTCACCCCAAGGCCCAAATTTCTGATTTGAAGATCATCCATGCTTACTGCTATTTGTAATATGGCGTATTTTTCCGTCGGGCGCGAGGAGGTAGTCTGGCATCTTCACCTCTCATCTTTCACTGGCTGTGTGAAGGTTATGTCACGTGTTGGAAATCAAAATGTCCAACAATTTCTAACAATATTTGTAAATTTGCACGTGCTCCGTCCGACCTGTGACGTACCCAAGATTCACTCCAGGAGGGGGCAATATTTGCTCAGGGGGCATAGGTACCCCCACCAAAAAAACTCACCGGATTTGGTCCACTATATTTTTAGAGGGCATATTTTCAGCATTACAAAATATTCATTTGTTCGACCAAAGGGGGCAGGTACGGACCTTCAGGGGAGGGGGGATTGGTCCGTTTGCCCCCCCCCCCCTTGGGCACGCCTATGGACCCGACTATTTTTACTACTTGTACTTTCGATTTTAAAATTGACATTCTTTATGAAACACCCTGTATTGCTCCAAAATTATTAAACGTTTCCCTGAAATGCATATCTTCAGCCTGCGATCAGTTATGATATCACATGTATCTACCTTCAAAATGTCAAAGAACATGCATTTTTCCGCGTTGTGCCCTCGCACTCGTACCACCAGGGCATGGGTGTTGTTTTTCCAGAACAAATGGTTGAGCAAAATGTCATATTGGTTGGTTGTTCATTTTGAGGTGAAAATTGACCGTGTTAACGTCAGGAAACCTTCATATCTGGTATAAGTTGATGGGGTAAACTTAAAGTTTGTGGGGCAAAATACAATGTTGGTGGGGCACGTTGGCGGGCAGTGGTCCCACTATTTGAATGGGAAACTCCGCCCGTGCACCAGAGGTTAATTTTAATTTTGTTTGACACCGGCGACGTAAGCGGCGCCTTCCTGCCACTAACCTTACAAAGTGCTATAGATGGCAGCACTAGCCTAGCTAGCTGCCCAACATAGGTGGCAGCACTAACGCGATCTCGACTTGTGACGCTGGCCATTGCGCTGACCTTTTGCCTCAGATGCGGCTGTTTTGGCGTGTTGCTATGTGACTGCATCGGAAGCATCTTAACATGCGATTTCCTGGTTTTGTCCTGTTTCGAAACCCATGGCTTGCTTAATTCTGTTTCACACCCCGAACGTCACGATTTCTGATACTAGGTAGGATATGTACCTACGTACGCGCTATAAGTAGCTCGGTATGTAATGTCTCAGGAACTGACATCGACCGTATCGAATTAAATTGCACTGCTGCCTGAAGGCTGCATGCATGGCAGAAACTAATCGTATTTCGGTTATCTTATATTTATACACTGCACCACTGTCAGGCACGGCCAGGATTTCGCCCATGGGAGGGGGGGGGGGGGGGGCTCGAAAGGGCCCTTCCCGAGCGTTGAAAGGGCCCCATTCCCGAACGTTGAAAGGACCTAACTCAGGGGCCCTCCGACCTGCCCAGGGGCCCCTCTGTGCTGGCTAGGGGCCCATTCAGCAAGTTCAGGGCCCTTCTGACTCGCCCAGGGACCCTTGCAGTCTAGCCAGGGGCCCTCTGAGCTGCACAGGGGCCTTTTGCACGTCCATGGGTCCCTCTGGTCTTTCAGAGAGGGCCCTGGTGTCCCTAAAGGGCCTCTGAAGTGCTCTAAACTCTCTAAAGACCCCGCTCCGCGTGGTCTCCAGACTCTTAGAGAGCCCATGATACCGCGCTTCGCGCGGTCTTGTCGGCCCTTCGCCCCCCCCTCTCTCTGGCTACGTGCCTGAGCAGTACTGTAACTACTGCCAGTCTCGGAAACACACTCTGTTTGTTTTCATCGACCATGTCACTGTCTGAACTCTGACTTTCTGACTCTGGTCTCTGACTGACTCTGTCTGTCCTGGTTAGGTGTGACGCTGTCCGATCGCTTCACAAACTCACTGTCTGATTATGACTAGTTCCTCGGTGACGTGCTGCAGGCCTATGGATCAGTGCAGGCTCGGGTATCGAGTCTGATTATGACTGGTTCCTGAGTGACGTGCTGCATGCAAGCTTATGGATCAGTGCAGGCTCGGGTATCGATGGCCTTCAGTCGCACGCACCCGCTGTAAGTGTAATCACTGTTTTGGTTGCCTCCGGGTGCTGCGTGCTTTCGGTCATTGTGTAAGTCATCGTGCTTTCGGTCACCGCGTTATGTGGTTCCGGTCACCGCGTTATGTGGTTCCGGTCACCGCGTTATGTGGTTCCGGTCACCGAGTTATGTGGTTCTGGTCACCGCGTTATGTGGTTCCGGTCACCGCGTTATGTGGTTCTGGTCACCGCGTTATGCGGTTCCGGTCACCGCGTTATGTGGTTCCGGTCACCGCGTTATGTGGTTCTGGTCACCGCGTTATGTGGTTCTGGTCACCGCGTTATGTGGTTCCGGTCACCGCGTTATGTGGTTCCGGTCACCGCATTATATGGTTCTGGTCACCGCGTTATGTGGTTCCGGTCACCGCTTTATGTGGTTCCGGTCACCGCGTTATGTGGTTCCGGTCACCGCGTTATGTGGTTCCGGTCACCGCGTTATGTGGTTCCAGTCACCGCGTTATGTGGTTCCGGTCACCGCGTTATATGGTTCCAGTCACCGCGTTATGTGGTTCCAGTCACCGCGTTATGTGGTTCCGGTCACCGCGTTATGTGGTTCTGGTCACCGCGTTATGTGGTTCCGGTCACCGCTTTATGTGGTTCCGGTCACCGCGTTATGTGGTTCCGGTCACCGCGTTATGTGGTTCCGGTCACCGCGTTATGTGGTTCCGGTCACCGCGTTATGTGGTTCTGGTCACCGCGTTATGTGGTTCCAGTTATACTATGCACCTGCGGTATAAACCGTGTGTGGTAGGTGCATTGGTCACCGATGTCGTATGGAAAAATTACCCCATAAGCAGTGGCAGCGACTTGTATTCATACCTGCATTATGTATAACTTCCTGCGGATGATCATACGGTGAGTAACCATATTACGTAGGCATGTAGGATGAAGGACGGAAGAATTTCAGATGAAGGTAGTACTGCCAGACACGAACATGTTGCGAAAGAGTTATTAATCACCGCCGATTAACAGGAAAAGTATACCTAATAATGGAACTGAAGATGTGCAATATAAGGAAAAGTCCTTCGATTGAGTTGGCAGCGGATGGGTGGAAACCTGTCAGTGCTCGATTCGAGATAAAAAAAAATTGCACAGCTCATGTTGGGGGCTCACTCAATAATATCCTCGTCCATGTTAGTAACCCTTGAACTATTAACCCGCGACTTACTGGGGGAGGTTATCCCCCCTCCCGTTATTTTGCGATATCTCTCAAACCAATACTAGTATCGTCACCGAACTTTAAATATCCTTTCTCGCTTCAATTCTACACATGTTCGCCAAACGGCCAAGTTGAGGTTATGATAGGTCAACCGAGAATGACGTCAGAGTGACGTCATGTTCTGCGTTTTTTGGTGAAAAATAAGGGTTTTCGGAAAACGCTGTCAAAAGTACAATTTTTAAGATAAATTCAATTGTAACATACCACATGACTGATAATCGACTCGGCTATCAAACTGCGATCTCGGATTTTCAAATTGTATTGAATTACAAAAATGAGAAATCCAAAAACGTTTTTGTTTTGTTTTTACAATTTTTTGCAAAACAAAAATCAGAGTTATCCAAAAACCGGAATATATGTGATTGAGACGTGTTCGGTGAATATGTGTACCAAATTCGAAGTCGATATCTTCATAAATGACTGACTTACGACCTTTCAATGACAAAAATCGACCACCTCTCAACAGTCAGTCAGTCAATGTTGGGGTCCTAGAGGTTACCGAAGGTCAAATTTCGGCCATATATGGGTACACTTACATAACCGTCTATATCTCGAACTAAAAGAGTCGCGCGGAAAAAAGCGTCCGAAAGATATGTACAATTGCTGTCACTGTAGCTTTTGATCTGACCCTATGTCCATTTGACTCTATTTCCATAATTAGGTCAGCAGAGGCATAGGCGTAGGAAGGGGGGGGGGGTCCGTAGGGGCCATGGCCCCCCACTTTTCAGGCTGGGGGGCTAGCAATGTTAATTCCCCCCCCCCCCCTTTGAACATTTATCCTTCAATCACTGATATTGGTTCGATATGAATGCTTTAAAGTTGCGAAAATAATGATGAATTCACAACCTCGCAATACCAATAAGTAAGTTATAACCCATACGCGTAAGAACCAGGGGGCCGGGGAGGCTAAGGCCCCACTTTTTAGGCTGGGATCCAACAATATTAACTGCTCCCTACTTTTGAGCGATTTCTAATTCTTCAATCACTGATATTAGTTCGATACGAATGCCATAAAGTTGGCAGAATAATGATTAATTCACAACTTCACAATCATATGCGTAGGAACGGGGGCTGGGGAGCCACATGGGCTCCCACTTTGAGGCTGGGGGGGGGGGAGGGAGTAATGATAACTGCCCCCCCCCCCCCCACACGCACACACACAAAAACACTTTTGAGCGATTTATCCCTCATCGATCACTGATATTGGTTTGAGATGAATGCCTTGAAGTTGGGACAATAACTATTTCACGACCTCGCGTAGGGAAGGGGGCGGAGACCACATGCCCCACTTTTTAGCCTGGGGAGGCAACAATGGTAACTGGCCCCTCACATTTCAGCGGTTTCACCCTCTTCGATCGCTGATATTGGTTCGAGATGAATGCCTTAAAGCTGGGGAATAACGATGACTTCATAACCCCGCAATGCCATAATTCTCATAAGCATACCTAAGAACCGGGAGGGGGAGGCCAGGGCCCCTCGTTTTAGGTCGAGGGAGCCAACGATGCTAACTGCACCCTCACTTTTGAGCGATTTCTCCCTCTTCGATCGCTGATGCTGGTTCGATATAGGTGCCTTAACCCTCGCCCTGGTGTGGAGAGGGGTCATCCCCCCCCTGAGGTGTTTCTAGAATAGCGGGAAGACGGCGGCCCACAGCGCCGCCAAATTTGGCACAGCTGTTTGGGCATCAATTACACATACTATTTACAATTATATAATTACATTTCATAAACACAGACTCGCACATTTAGTATAGATTGCGAGAAGTGGCACAAATTTCGAAAGTGGCGCATATTGTAATGAGGGAAAGAAAATAATTGAACTGTAAAAGTTCGGAACTTATGATAAAATAATTATTTATAAAGTTAATAAGTACAAATGCAATGATTTTCTCATCGTTGCTTACACAACTAGCATAATATTGTCCGTGGGGAAGTGTTGGTTCGCTGCTCCAGTAACGCTGCTTTTAACACATGCTTCCTTATGAAGCTATTTGACATAGCGCTGAATTTTTCGACACAGCGCTGAATGACAGGACAACACATCAATTATATTCGGCAGGAGAAACTTTACAACCAAACCGAGTATGCTGCAGGGATGTAGGAACGTCACGAAAAGTGTGTGTGTGTGTGTGTGTGTGTGTGTGTGTGTGTGTGTGTGTGTGTGTGTGTGTGTGTGTGTGTGTGTGTGTGTGTGTGTGTGTGCGTGTGCGTGTGCGTGTGCGTGTGCGTGTGCGTGTGCGTGTGCGTGTGCGTGTGCGTGTGCGTGTGCGTGTGCGTGTGCGTGTGCGTGTGCGTGTGCGTGTGCGTGTGCGTGTGCGTGTGCGTGTGCGCGTGCGCGTGCGCGTGCGCGTGCGGGTGGGTGGGTGGCAGTGAAACTTTGATCTCGTTGAGAGCAACCCAACCCCCTATGGAATATATCTTTGCAGATTTGGGCTCTTCTCGTAGGGGCTCTTTTGCAAGATTGTTTTCTCAACAAGCAAAATAAAATATTTTAGAATACAAAAAGGGGGGAATAGGGGGCCATGCCCCCCCCCCCCGGTTCCTACGCCTATGGTATGCTGTAAGTGATTTATCGACATGGCCTTCCAGCAGTTTGGATAGCAGTTCTGCTATCTCAGTTAAAAATCCCATTATGAAAGTGGTTGGTTTTCTGTCAGGCCCTTCCTAGGCCTTAGTGGCATATGTCGGGTCTTGGGGGTCCTTGCCATCCCGGATAGGGCCCTTACCTATTGTCTCGCTGATTTGTATATTTTTTTTTTCTCGGAAGGTCTCCCTCTTATGATTTCATAGAAGACCAAAAGTATTTGTTTGCCCACAAGCCAGCGAGCCGGGGGACCGTCCTCAGTCTTTGGGGACGATAAACTTCGCCACTAAATTCTGTCAATGATTGGAATTGCGCGATCGGATGGTGGGGCCAGGGCCCGCGCAACAAGCTTAGCTTAGCGTGGGTCCTGATCTCGGAAATCCATCCCATTAAGACATTCGGATTACATTTATCAAAAACTCTAGATTGGGGGTTCAGCTGCCCTCCCTGCCCCTCTTGCGGCGGTCCGCGGGATTAGGGTGGAAAGGCAGGGACTGTGGGGCAATTTGCCGAGTTCATTCTAAAAAATGTGCTGTAGAGCAGATAAGTGTGTCGACATACAAGTTCGTGATGAAAGACAGGTAAGGTGTGCAAATTGTACTATTTGCTATACATATTTTGCAATATGGGTGTTCAGTATTGTGCCCACTTATTTATTTTGCACCGCATGCGCTATTTTTTTTTGCGCTGTGATTTTATAGATACCTACTACCCAAAGCTGGCCGAATACTTCATTTTACATCGACAAATTCGGCCATTACTTTTACCATTCTAAAGCCCGCCAGATCGAGGGGCGGCAAAAAGATGGTTTTAGCCTCTTCTTTTTGCCAGGGGTCAACTGCGCCCCCACCCCCGAATCTGTCACACCTGTAGATGGCATGTAGATGACAAAAATGCCAGCTTTGTTTGCAACAGACATTGAATAGTGCAGACCCTGCCGCTGGTCAATGTCGATTTTTGCTTAGCAAAGCAAGCAATAATCGCCTCTAGTTATACAAATTGATGACACACATCTGGACAGTGATTCACTGATCATTATAAATGGATGCTTATTCATCGCCAGAGACACGTGCAAATCATTGCATAAGGTCTATGATTGGTTAAGACGAAATCGGGAAAAAATACGTCACACAGCTGAAAACGTGAGATAATGAGCCGGCTAAAATCTGGGGGGCGAAATGACTCTTTTGTCCCCCATGATTTTCGAATGGGGGCTTTTGGGTACCCTGCCCCCCGCAATGCGCTGCCCCTGCTCTGCACATCCCAACATCATCATTATGACCAAGTACGGCTTCAACAGCATTATCATCCAACATCGTACATTTCCCGACGAAAGTGATAACAGTAAGGTTTGTGGGACGAATATTTTGTAGGCATTTGATGGCCTACAAAAGGTCACGGACATGAATCGTGAATGTTTGAGCGCCGGGACTTTTGACCTTGGCTACGCTTCTACCACCGACCTGCCCTCCCTGCCGCTCTTGGCATTTGACTGCTGACGACTGCTGACCGAAACTGGGCATATTTACACCAGCAACACATAATTGTTGACAACCAGCAGAACTTAACCATTATATTTCCATAACTTGTAAACTTCCATAACCTTTCAATTATCATGCCCTTTAAATGTGATCGTTTGTGACCCCTCCGAGGTACGGTTACGGCTCCGGTACGGCTCCGAGGTACGGTACTCCTGAACGGTGCGTGGCTAGCCTCTTCTGCAGAGCGTGTCGTGAGAAATCACTGACATTTGTATTTACTGGCGGGAGACGAATGTTAGGTCACGCGTGGCTGACGTGAGCGGCGTCTGCGCCGAGTATATACAGCATAAACAGACCGCGGAAACCCGCACCCATATTTGTGTCAATATCTGTTTGACGTCTGTTGCTAAAAATAGAAGTGGTTTGAAAGTAGTTCACGGGTAGTTCGTATTCCCTCCTCGTTTACAGAGAGGATTAAATATCACTGAAAAATAGTATTTGTTCTGTGTTATTTCTCATACGGAGCATTCCGCGACAAATCGACTGAGGAGTGGCACGCTCATTTCGCCGATATTGACATAACACGCGCACTGCCGGGGGGCTTGATTTCCACCCCTCCGGTTTTTCATGAATATTGAGAAAATGGCGACGCACAGCGCCGCCAAATTTGGCAAAGCTGTTTGGGCATCAATTACCCACATGGGGTGAAATTTTTACCTCGGGTCATCTCAGGTCAGGTCAACAGGTTACGTCAAGTGACTTGAACTCCAAAAATGTTTGTGGTCGTGCCAAAGTCACAGTGTTTGTCAGAGAGATTTGAAACTTGCAGGATTTCATAGGGTCATACGTACCTACTGTTCGTTTATCTCAAATTTGTGTATTCGTGACCTAAGGCCAGGTCAATTCCGTGACCTTCCCATTATAAGTAAATGGGAAAATATACAAATGCTTCCTATTCAGAGAATGTACATTCTATCAGGCCAATTTTGTCAGAATCATGTTATATTAGCTTATTCTGGATAACCCATGTGCAGTTGTTGCTCAGTGACCTCTGCAAGATCAGCTGAGGTCATCTGAGATCACCAGCACTTTTTGCCAATGACCCTTGATAGAATAAAGATAGATACGTGCGAATGAGTTCCTGTTCCTGCGGTGCTATCCAAATTCACCGGGTACAAAAGATCGTCAACTTTTGCGCGCGAGTAGTCAGCGGCCGCAGACGTAGCGACCACGTCTCAGACGCTATCGTGAAGCTCGGCTGGCTGCGCGCGACTGAGCTGGTTGAGTACCATACGGTATCTGCAGTCCAACGAGCCATGACCACCGGCAACCCTGAGCACATAGCAGACACCATTGGACCGCGTGCCCACGATCTGCACGACCACAACACCAGACACGCCGGTCGCGTCACACTACCGCGTATCCGAACAGAAGCCGGCAGGCGCAGACTGTAGCAGGGGCGTCAACATGCTGAACAAACTGCGTCTTGATCCAACATCGTTCCGTGCCGTGCTGAAACGAGCAATATTGTATAGTCGCGACTGAAGTGTTGTACTCATCTTACATGCATGCATCTACATTGTGCGGACTGCGGAATATGTTCGGCTTAGGCGATTGCCATACCTTTTTAACTGTCGTTGTTTTAATTTAATTTGACGTGTCTGGTGAAAAGCCACCGCAAAGATGTGGATCCATGACAAATACATCTGTATCTGTATCTGTATGACACCCTGGTGCTGTGTTTGTCTCGTCGAGTCGCATCGCCCCATATGCAACATGACCTACCTGGGTCACCAAATGACTTTGACAGGTACAATTTTGAAGTTGACCTAACCAGGTCACCATTAATGCTTCGAAGCGCCTCGACGAGAAACACGATGGTGTTACAATTACTGCTATATGGTCAACTAATAAAAGTTACTCATGACAAACTTTTTGAGAAAACAAAAATGTCATCGTGACATTTAGTGACCTCTGGAGTGGAGCCTAAACTGTTTACCTGATATAAAATTGTATGACGCCAAGTGCGATTGCGTTTTTCACGAGCTTTCGTTTGCTTTTTTCTGTTTGTTCCTAGATGTTATAGTTCCTGGGATATTTAGGGGTTTCTAGAGCATAGTCCTGCATTGGACAATTTGACTCTTGATGACCTCTGGTGACCTCAATATTGACCTGAGCCAAATAATACCCGAATTAACTTCGAATGTCTTTATCAAGAGTTTTCGAACGCTTTTTCCGCGTCTTTCTAGCCCTTTTAGTTTTTCGAGTTAGAGGGGGGGGGGGAGTATCTGGTGAGGTTGCAGCTGCCCCCCCCCCCCCCCCACACACACACACACTTCTAAAAACGTTCCTACGCCCATGACCAGAGGCCATTGCACTTCAAACACTCTAAAAATCGCCGAATTATTTTCAGGAATAAGTTTTGGCAGGAGCATGATTAAGGAATAAATTTTTCACCACTGTGTTTCTGTCGTCGAGACGCATGGAATGGTATATCGGATGACCTAGTAAGGTCATATCCAAAAATTGACCTGACCTAGGTCAGGTAAAAATCAGGCCAGTTTTCCAAGGTCAAGTTTTACATCAATCGATGCGTCTCGATGAGCAAAAGACAATGGTGAAAATCTCATTACTCTACCTTGATTTAGTAAGGAGTTGTTGAAGAAAAACCACACGTGACCTTGGGGTCACCTGAGTTGACCTCGTTGAAATCAAAGAACAAAAATGTGATAAGAGTCTTTGTATTTGGCACAAGAATGGTGGATCTGGTGAAAACTGACCAAAATTAGCCATTTCCTATGGATTTATACGCGTTTTCATTTTTCCCCGCTGACTTATAATGGGAAGGTCACGAAATTGACCTTACCTTAGGTCACCAATATAAACCAATAAAAACAATTCAATAACGGGCAAAGATAATGGCTATATCAGTTTAAAGCCAATACAAAGGTGAAACATTCCCTTTAAGGGGTTAACGGTTGAACCACTGAACAGGTTGGCCATCCTCTAGTTAGTAGTTACAGCGATACACAAGGGGGCAACACAACAATTATTTGATAGCTCCAAATGACTCAACCTGAGTTTTCATCAAATCTAGCAGGAGCATCACATCTTCCGTTCCGGGCACCACATCTTCTAGAAGGGACATCACATCTCACACTAGGGACATCATATATTTTCCAATAAGGACACCACATCTTTCAGCAGATGCATCACATCTTCCACTAGGCAGACTGGTTATTGATTCCACACTGATTGAATCGATTGGAATCGTTCAATAAAACTTCCTTGAATACAAAATAAATATTCCCCACCAGATCCTTTGATTCATGAATCGTGATTGATTCAAAACCTGCATCAAATCAAGGCTGATGGAATCAAAAGATTTAACGATTCAAGTACACTGGTAAATTGTGCAAATACATGCAGTGCCAGTGGCTGCATTCATTTATACTGAAATAGTATTGCTGTAACAATGTTTTAATGATCATATATATATATATATATATATATATATATATATATATATATATATATATATATATATATATATATATATATATATATATATATATATATATATATATATATATATATATATATATATATATATATATATATATATATATATATATATATATATATATATATATATATATATATATATATATATATATATATATATATATATATATATATATATATATATATATATATATATATATATATATATATATATATATATATATATATATATATATATATATATATATATATATGTATGTATGTATGTATGTATGTATGTATGTATGTATGTATGTATGTATGTATGTATGTATGTATGTATGTATGTATGTATGTATGTATGTATGTATGTATGTATGTATGTATGTATGTATGTATGTATGTATGTATGTATGTATGTATGTATGTATGTATGTATGTATGTATGTATGTATGTATGTATGTATGTATGTATGTATGTATGTATGTATGTATGTATGTATGTATGTATGTATGTATGTATGTATGTATGTATGTATGTATGTATGTATGTATGTATGTATGTATGTATGTATGTATGTATGTATGTATGTATGTATGTATGTATGTATGTATGTATGTATGTATGTATGTATGTATGTATGTATGTATGTATGTATGTATGTATGTATGTATGTATGTATGTATGTATGTATGTATGTATGTATGTATGTATGTATGTATGTATGTATGTATGTATGTATGTATGTATGTATGTATGTATGTATGTATGTATGTATGTATGTGTGTGTGTGTGTGTGTGTGTGTGTGTGTGTGTGTGTGTGTGTGTGTGTGTGTGTGTGTGTGTGTGTGTGTGTGTGTGTGTGTGTGTGTGTGTGTGTGTGTGTGTGTGTGTGTGTGTGTGTGTGTGTGTGTGTGTGTGTGTGTGCGTGCGTGCGTGCGTGCGTGCGTGCGTGCGTGCGTGCGTGCGTGCGTGCGTGCGTGCGTGCGTGCGTGCGTGCGTGCGTGCGTGCGTGCGTGCGTGCGTGCGTGCGTGCGTGCGTGCGTGCGTGCGTGCGTGCGTGCGTGCGTGCGTGCGTGCGTGCGTGCGTGCGTGCGTGCGTGCGTGCGTGCGTGCGTGCGTGCGTGCGTGCGTGCGTGCGTGCGTGCGTGCGTGCGTGCGTGCGTGCGTGCGTGCGTGCGTGCGTGCGTGTGTGTGTTTAGTCAGAACCATAAGGAGGTGGAGCGATTAGTTTCCAAGACGAGGTTTGTGTGTTCAGTTTTGGCTTTAGGTCCCGAATGTATTTTGACTCTGTGATTTTTAGGGATGCTACATCCTTGCACCGCCGTAGTATCCGAATGTGTAAGGATGAGGCTGTTATGATGTCGTCAGAATGGTTTTTGCACATGTGGTCACCGAAAGGAGTGTCCCTGGTTTTGTTTTTGGCATCGCGGAGATGCTCATTAAAGCGCAGTCTCAGAAGCCTCTTTGTTTCCCCTATGTAGTTTGAGTCCTGACATAGCATGCATTTTATTTCATATACTACGTTGTTAGTGGTGCATTTTCCATCTACCCCTGCTACACATGCGTTACATATTTTGTTCCCTGAGGGGCATTTTGGTGGGTGGAGTGCTGAATTCACGGGCATACTGGATGTGGTTTGCCCCTTCTGCCACGCGATTTTGATTGGGAGTCCAGATGAGCGAACTTTGACATTGATTCTGCGGGAGAGGTCATCATCAATGAATGGAAGTGAGACGAATGTCGTGTCTTGCTTGTGTCTGTCCGTGTCTTGTTTGTTGTTGAGTTTCTCTATATTTTTCACTTTGAAGATAGCCCGTTTTATGATTCTTAGTGGATAGCCGTTGGAAAGAAAGATCTTTGTTACCTTTTGTATACCATGTTCTATGGCTTCTTCGTTGGATCCTGTTCTTTTAGCGCGCGTAAGTTCCGCAATCCAGTTGTTCCGCAATCCAGACATGTTGATACGATTGCACATTTTCTGAAACATGCTAATGTGATAGTAGGTAACAACTAACAAGTGAGACTGGGAAGAACAGGATAATTTATTTATATTCCATTAGGGGCATCACATCTTCCACTAGGGGCATTACAGCTTCCAGTAGAGGCATCACCTCTTACACTATGGGCATCGCATCTTCTAATTATGCAAACACACAAACACACAAACACACACACACACACACACACAAACACACACACACAAACACAAACATGTACACACACACAGACACACACACATTTGGTGATGCAATGTTTATGTAGGCCTGTAACATATGCACATTGTGTATATAGGTGGATTATGTAGAGTTTGTTTTTTGCATTTATTGTTTCTCAAAGAGGAAGATGTGTTCGAGTGTTTGCGAACGTTAGAATGATGTTTAAAAAAACAAGTGTCGTAAATGTGAGACCTGAAGATGGGCCATGGCTGAAACTGTCGTCTCTTTTGTCTCATTTTTGTATTAGTATATTACACAGTATGAGGATGTGGTTGTTATTAACTCTATTATACATTATGAGCCTCAAAAAAGCGCTATCCCACATTATATTGATATATATATATATATATATATATATATATATATATATATATATATATATATATATATATATATATATTGATATATATATATATATATATATATATATATATATATATATATATATATATATATATATATATATATATATATATATATATATATATATATATATATATATATATATATATATATATATATATATATATATATATATATATATATATATATATATATATATATATATATATATATATATATATATATATATATATATATATATATATATATATATATATATATATATATATATATATATATATATATATATATATATATATATATATATATATATATATATATATATATATATATATATATATATATATATATATATATATATATATATATATATATATATATATATATATATATATATATATATATATATATATATATATAATTCAGAAATTCAGTTATTCAGTTAAGAAAAAGGTCAGAGCAGCTAAAAGGGCAAAGGAACTTGATTTAGCTAGACATTGTAATGCAGATAGTAAGAAGTTCTTCAGTTTTTATAAGTTAAGTACAGTTTCCAAAAATATAGGTCCATTTAAGGTAGATGATGTGTTAGTTAGCAAGGACAGTGAAATGGTTGAAGTGCTTAATGATCAGTTTCAATCTGTCTTTACTATCGAGGACCAGAGTAGTGTTGCAGCACTTCAGCCTGAGCTAGAGACAGAGGAGACTATAGGAGAGCTAGGTGGCATAAGTAGTGAACTTGTTCTAGAATATCTAAAGAAAGTAAGGCCTAACAAGGCAGAAGGACCTGATGAAATCCATGCTAGACTTCTAAGAGAATCTGAAAGGGAGTTGTCGGTTCCATTAGCCATAATATTTTCTAAATCACTTGCAGATAGTAAAATTCCACTTGATTGGAAAAGAGCAAATGTTGTTCCTATTCATAAAAAGGGAGATAGAAGTAAAGAGGAAAACTATAGACCAGTTAGTCTGACCTCATTAGTCTGCAAGGTGCTTGAATCAATCATCAAAGATAAGATTGTTGAATTCTTGGAGCAAAATGAACTCATCAAGGATACACAGCATGGCTTTAGGAAGGGCCGTTCTTGTTTAACTAATCTTCTGGAGTTTTTGGATGTTGCAACAGATAGCGTTGATCAGGGTAAACAGCTAGATGTAGCTTTTCTTGATTTCAGTAAAGCATTTGACAAAGTCCCCCATACAAGACTGGGGTTGCAACTTAAAATTCATGGGATCAGGGGCAAGATTCTGGATTGGATAGAAACGTGGCTTTCAGGACGCCAGCAAAGGGTTA
>JAXIVJ010001040.1:5000-92500 GCA_036785665.1 Chirona hameri
TGCACTACCATCACCCCCCCCCCCCCCCCCCTCCCCGAATTCAAAAACGCATCCGACTTATCAAATTATCATAGTTTAACCCAATAAAACATTGCACCAGGTGGGTCAGAGTACAGCACATTACCGTTCATTATGACCGCGCCGACCACGGCTACCAGGCGTTCCAGCTATAGCAGGTGCTCCAGGCGACGGCTAGCAACCCCTGGGCAGGCTCGAGGGCCCCGTTCACAGACGCAATGGCTCTCTGGATAAGCTCGAGAGGGCCCTGAACATACTCAATGGCCCCTTGGCAAGCCGAGAGGCCCCTGAGCAGACTCTAATAACCCCTGGGCAGGTTCGAGAGGCCCCTGAACAGACTCTAATGGCCCCTAGGTAGGTTCAAGAGGCCCTTGAATAGACTCAATGGGCCCCTGGGCAAGCTCGAGAGGCCCTGGGCAGGTTCTAGAGGCCCCTGAACAGACTCAATTGGCCCCTGGGCAAGCTCGAGAGGCCCCTGGGCAGGCTCTAATGGCCCCTGGGCAGGTTCGAGAGGCCCCTGCACAGACTCGATGGGCCTGTGGGAAAACTATAATGGGCCCCTGGGCAGGTTCAAGAGGCCCCAAAACAGACTATAATGGGCCCCTGGCCAGACTCGAGAGGCCCCTGAACATACCCAATGGGCCCCTGGAATGCTCGAGCGGCCACTGGGCAGGTTTGTTGGACCGTGGATGGGCTCAATTGGCCCCTGGACAAGTGGACATGTACTAGAGGCCCCTGGGCGGGTTTTTGGGGCCCCTGAGTGGGCTCAATGTGTCCCAGGGCATGCTCGAAAGGTCCCTGGGCATGTTTTTGCGCTCTTAAGTGGGCTCAATGGGCCCCTGGACATGCTAGAGGCCCCTGGACAGTTTGTTGGGCCCCTCGGTGGGCTCAATAGGCCCCTGGGCATGCCCCAAGAGGCCCCTTGGGCCGGCTTCGAAAGCCATTCAGTGTCTCTGAGGGCCCTTGACATGCTCCAGAGTGGCCCTTGCCTGGTTTGAGGGCTCCTCTGTGACTTTTTGAAAGCCATTTAGCTAATGCAAATGGTTTCTGGGCCAATCTCGGCGGGCCCCTTTGTGACCCGTAAGGGGGGGCAATTGCCCCCCCCCCCCCTTGTCCCCCCCCCCCCTGGCTGCGCCCGTGTGCCGCTGGCTGTCCCGGGCGTCCTGTGACAGTCATCCGGGTGTCGCCAGCCGTGGCATTCTATAATGGAGCTGTTGATCGATGATCGGCGGCCAGCTTTCCGAGCAGGGCCAGTGGCCGGTCGGTCGGACTCCATTAGCGACGGAGGATGCGCGCCGTTCAATACATCGCGCTCTTCTCGCCCCGCGCCACGGCCGCCTTCGTTCGCAGTCCCCGGCTGCCCCGAACATCGGGTGGGATCAGCGGCGGCGGGGCGGCGGCGGGGCGGCGGGGCGTACTTTACTATTGATGGCCGCTGTTTCCATCGGGCGGTGACGGCGAGCCGATATTACTCTATTATTCCGCCCGGGTGCGAGCGACCGCCAAGTTACCGACCGCGCTGAGCCGCTGCGGCGGCGTCCGTCGGCAGCGATGGCCGCTGGCGCAGGGCGCGGCCCGCAGTCACCAGACGCACATAACTGCGCTGAGCCGCTGGCGCAGGGCGCGGCCCGCAGTCACCAGACGTACATAACTGCGCTGAGCCGCTGGCGCAGGGCGCGGCCCGCAGTCACCAGACGCACATAACCGCGCTGAGCCGCTGGCGCAGGACGTGGCCCGCAGTCACCAGACGCACATAACCGCGCTGAGCCGCTGGCGCAGGACGCGGCCCGCAGTCACCAGACGTACATAACCGCGCTGAGCCGCTGGCGCAGGGCGCGGCCCGCAGTCACCAGACGCACATAACCGCGCTGAGCCGCTGGCGCAGGACGCGACCCGCAGTCACCAGACGCACATAACCGCGCTGAGCCGCTGGCGCAGGACGTGGCCCGCAGTCACCAGACGCACATAACCGCGCTGAGCCGCTGGCGCAGGACGCGACCCACAGTCACCAGACGCACATAACCGCGCTGAGCCGCTGGCGCAGGACGCGGCCCGCAGTCACCAGACGCACATAACCGCGCTGAGCCGCTGGCGCAGGACGTGGCCCGCAGTCACCAGACGCACATAACCGCGCTGAGCCGCTGGCGCAGGACGCGACCCGCAGTCACCAGACGCACATAACCGCGCTGAGCCGCTGCGGCGGCGTCTCGTCGGCAGCGATGGCCGCTGGCGCAGGGCGCGGCCCGCAGTCACCAGACGCACATAACCGCGCTGAGCCGCTGTGGCGGCGTCTCGTCGGCAGCGATGGCCGCTGGCGCAGGGCGCGGCCCGCAGTCACCAGACGCACATAACTGCGCTGAGCCGCTGCGGCGGCGTCTCGTCGGCAGTGATGGCCGCTGGCGCAGGGCGCGGCCCGCAGTCACCAGACGCACATAACCGCGCTGAGCCGCTGGCGCAGGGCGCTGCCCGCAGTCACCAGACGCACATAACCGCGCTGAGCCGCTGCGGCAGCGTCTCGTCGGCAGCGATGGCCGCTGGCGCAGGGCGCGGCCCACAGTCACCAGACGCACATAACCGCGCTGAGCCGCTGGCGCAGGGCGCGGCCCGCAGTCACCAGACGCACATAACCGCGCTGAGCCGCTGGCGCAGGGCGCGGCCCACAGTCACCAGACGCACATAACCGCGCTGAGCCGCTGGCGCAGGGCGCGGCCCGCAGTCACCAGACGCACATAACCGCGCTGAGCCGCTGGCGCAGGGCGCGGCCCGCAGTCACCAGACGTACATAACCGCGCTGAGCCGCTGCGGCGGCGTCTCGTCGGCAGCGATGGCCGCTGGCGCAGGGCGCGGCCCGCAGTCACCAGACGCACATAACCGCGCTGAGCCGCTGGCGCAGGGCGCGGCCCGCAGTCACCAGACGCACATAACCGCGCTGAGCCGCTGGCGCAGGGCGCGGCCCGCAGTCACCAGACGCACATAACCGCGCTGAGCCGCTGGCGCAGGACGTGGCCCGCAGTCACCAGACGCACATAACCGCGCTGAGCCGCTGCCGGCGCTGCTGCATTAGCCGCCGGCCGACCGACAAACAAATTACTGCGGCGCAGGTCGGCCCGGCCGGCCCGCCGTCGCTGGTCGCTCGCAATCACGCCCGCAATTACGGAGCGGCGGTTGGCAGCGGCCGCGGCAACAGGGCCCGCTGTCGGTGGCGGCGGGCGGCGGCCCGAAGCGACGCTGAGGGCCCGGCGGTGGACGCTGTCGGCGGCGGCGGCGGCGGTCCCCTCCCGGCGCTGTCACCGCGGTGGCTATTAAAGATGCAAATTAGATTGATACGAGCCGCCGCGAACGTCCTGAGTCACACAGCTGTCGGGCGACGCCGGCCGAGCCGCCGCTCAGCCATCTGTGACAAGGAAGACGCTAAAATGGACCGGACGGTGTCGGTGACCGTATAGAGGAATGAAGCCTGTTGATCGGTGGTAGCGTCATTACCATCGGCAGTGACCGATCTCCGTGCTCTACAGCAGACGACCCTCCGTACGAGGGGATGGAGTCGGAGGTCACCCGCGAGCAGTTGTGAAGTTGTCTCAATCCGCTGCAGTAAACGCCGTGTTAGTGGCGTCACGTCGGAGCGTCCACCCTCCGGTCGGGTAGCCACACAGTGATCAGTGCCGACAGACGCACAAGTGCGGCACTCCCCTCGCTGCGTGCCGCCCGGCCTCCCCGTCCCCGTCCCCGTCCCTGTCCCCGTCCCCGTCCCCGGCCTCGAGGCCGGTTATCCGCACTCCTCGCTCGCCGCTCCCCACTGGCGGCTTATTGGAGTCCGTCGGCGTGCGGCGCCGCGGCGCGCCTCGGCCGAGCTGGGAAACTAATTATCTGGCCATGATTTGCTGCCGCCGGTGCCGCCGCCGAGGCGCGGTGTCAGCAGGATCGATGGGCGGCGCCGGTGACACCTCGACTCGCCGCCACCGCGCGCTATCGACCAATTAGGCGCGGCGGCGGAGCGCGGCGCGGCGCTGTCGCTCCTGAAATATTCGGTCGTCGCTCGGCGGCGGCCGGCCCGACGAATGGGCCGGCTCGTGCCTTATTCAGGCTGTCCGCCGGCCGTCCAGCCGTCGATAGGAGCGCGCTCTTCAACATTGATAGCCGGGGATGGCCGCTGAGCGATGGGTCGGCGACGGCGTCCGTCACGTCGTCCGGCGGCGCCCCGTCTTGGTCGGCCACCTAATGGCCTGCCGCTGTCGCCGACGACAGATGCCCGGGCGTCGCGCCGCGTCCGACGGAGCCTATTACCGCCCCCGCCCCCGTCCTGGCTTAGCCGTCGCTGGCGGCCGGGTGCTCCGATACGGGCCCCGAATTAATTGAAGCGGTCTCGCATTGTTAGCGGAACCATTAGCGATGAAGGCCGGTCTGGGGCAGCGCGTCGGTCGGAACCGGGCTGGCTGACCAGGGAGTGGGGGTGGTGTGGACCAGCGGATGGCAGGCCTCGACCCCGACCGCTGACAGCCAGCCGCTCGGCCGGCCGGCCGGCTGACCGCTGGCCGCGGCCGTGCAGCGCCTGTTTGTTTAGGTTTGGCCGCAGTGTTTAGCTGAGCACATGGCGCCGTGCAGTCTGCAGCGGCCGGCCGGCGTTTGGACCAGGCACGGCCGGCCTGTCCAGTGTCCACACCACAGACCCTCCGCGCCCCCTGACCGCCGGACAAAGACGGTGTGGCGGCAGCTGCGGCGGCCGGTCACCGCCGCCGAGCGGCCGGGCCGCACTCCATTCCAGCCGTCCGGCGTCACTTCAGAGGCGCCGGTAGACAGCGCGGCGGCCAGCCTTTGTTGATATTTAACACGCTTCACTTTGCAGGCGTCACTGACCTGAATGGATTGCAAATGACGAAAGCCATAAACATGTGCCAGGCTCTGGGCTCAACGCGTCGCCTCTCAGCGACAGCACAGTCAGTGCTGAATTTTCACAGAGGAAATACACATTGTTTTGCTTAATTAATCTTACTCTAACTCAGGGGCGGCGGATAAGGGGGGGCAGCTGCCCCCACTCAAGAAGTTAGGGGGGCAAACATATGATTTTGCCCCCCCCCCCCCATAAATTTGTAAGAGGAGCTCTCCAAGAAGTTGACCGAGGGCCCCGAGGTGCCCCCAGCCAGCCGGAGGGGACCTCTAAGCCCGACAGAAGGCCCTCTGCAGTCGGCCTGAGACTTGCCTCTGAAGTGACGCCGGACGGCTGGAATGGAGTGCGGCCCGGCCGCTCGGCGGCGGTGACCGGCCGCCGCAGCTGCCGCCACACCGTCTTTGTCCGGCGGTCAGGGGGCGCGGAGGGTCTGTGGTGTGGACACTGGACAGGCCGGCCGTGAGAGCCGTTGGTAGGCCTGAGGGGCCCTCGGAAGGCCTGAGACTTCAACATGGGCCTGTCCGACTTTTTTCGACCATTTAGCCTATTTAGGGGCCCTGCAAATTATAGTGGCCTAAATCCGATGAGATACCATTTCGCGACATTTGTTTGGGTGGGGGCCACTGACATCCATATAATACCTAGACAGCCATTTTGCGCCGGACGGCCGTTCCCACACTGTGTGGTGGCGCCACCAGCCCTGGGGGGCAAAACATCGCGGCGCGCCATATGGACCAATGTATAAATGGCAAATTTGAACGGCGCCCTGACTGGGCTACGCTTGGAAAAAGTGGTGCAAAGTAGCATCATATTATTCGCTGGAGATTCTAGATTGAGCCAAAACTAATTATAAGGTTCCCCCTGGTCATGGAATTTCTGGAGAGCAGCTGAAATGATCGGTTACCATGGCCTTATTTGGGGTGTAACAACCACGTTATACCGTTCACTTTCCGTTGCAAATGCGATGAATAGCTTCATATGAAGTATATGAAGCTTAGATCCCCCAGGACGGCTGACGCCACTCCACCGTGTGGGAACGGGCCGTCCGGCGTATGCGGCGCGCGAGTTGGTTGTCTAGGTATTATATTGGTGTCAGTGGTGGGGGCATTTGGCCGTGGGAGGGGGGGTCCTTTGGCCGAGGGGCCCCCTGGTTTTATTTGCACCCCCTTCCGAAAATACCATCCGCCGCCATTGCTCTAACTCACTTATTGTCATTATGATCCGGAATTCTCACTATTCAGGTGTAAATATGCTATTCCGCATTTTTCGAGGCCAAAAATATGTCGATCACCAGTTTTGTTCCTAATGGACTTGTACATGCATTATTTACTCTCATTTATTTCGGCAAGATCTAAATTCTACTTGCCTTTTAATAATGTATATGTTGCGTGCTGCAGTAAAAGGGACTGGGCCGGAGTTGGCTGTCTCCGAATAATTGTCTGGTGGCGGGGAATGTATTCACGGGATGGTGCCATTGACATATTATAGGTTAAACTGGAATGGCAAGCATGCCGGACACAAACAGGTATCCACCCACATAATAGAAGCAGAATCGTAATGACTTTCTGTCAAACCGGCGACGTAAAATCGATAGGAATTATTCCCCTATCAGGACACAAATGAAGTGGAGGGAGATCATGTGTGAACGGAATGTATGAGAGAGAACATTGGTCTCATATGTGTGCCGCCAAACGATATAAATACATACCCAATTTGTGGCTGTCAAATTCGGTCCTAACCTGCTTACTCGCCAGTCATAATATGACATTGACAGGTTCGTAATAGCCCTGATATACTCGCCAGTCATAATATGACATTGACAGGTTCGTAATAGCCCTGATATACTCGCCAGTCATAATATGACATTGACAGGTTCGTAATAGCCCTGATATACTCGCCAGTCATAATATGACATTGACAGGCTGGTAATAGCCCTGATATACTCGCCAGTCATAATATGACATTGACAGGTTCGTAATAGCCCTGATATACTCGCCAGTCATAATATGACATTGACAGGTTCGTAATAGCGCTGGTATACTCGCCAGTCATAATATGACATTGACAGGTTGGTAATAGCGCTGGTATACTCGCCAGTCATAATATGACATTGACAGGTTCGTAATAGCGCTGGTATACTCGCCAGTCATAATATGACATTGACAGGTTCGTAATAGCCCTGATATACTCGCCAGTCATAATATGACATTGACAGGTTCGTAATAGCCCTGATATACTCGCCAGTCATAATATGACATTGACAGGCTGGTAATAGCCCTGATATACTCGCCAGTCATAATATGACATTGACAGGCTGGTAATAGCGCTGGTATACTCGCCAGTCATAATATGACATTGACAGGTTCGTAATAGCGCTGGTATACTCGCCAGTCATAATATGACCTTGACAGGTTGGTAATAGCGCTGGTGTACTCGCCAGTCATAATATGACATTGACAGGTTCGTAATAGCGCTGGTATACTCGCCAGTCATAATATGACATTGACAGGTTGGTAATAGCGCTGGTATACTCGCCAGTCATAATATGACATTGACAGGTTCGTAATAGCGCTGGTATACTCGCCAGTCATAATATGACATTGACAGGTTGGTAATAGCGCTGGTATACTCGCCAGTCATAATACGACATTGACAGGTTCGTAATAGCCCTGGTATACTCGCCAGTCATAATATGACATTGACAGGCTGGTAATAGCCCTGGTATACTTGCCAGTCATAATATGACATTGCCAGGTTGGTAATAGCGCTGGTATACTCGCCAGTCATAATATGACATTGACAGGTTCGTAATAGCGCTGGTATACTCGCCAGTCATAATATGACCTTGACAGGTTGGTAATAGCGCTGGTATACTCGCCAGTCATAATATGACCTTGACAGGTTGGTAATAGCGCTGGTATACTCGCCAGTCATAATATGACATTGACAGGTTGGTAATAGCGCTGGTATACTCGCCAGTCATAATATGACCTTGCCAGGTTCGTAATAGCGCTGGTATACTCGCCAGTCATAATATGACATTGCCAGGTTGGTAATAGCGCTGGTATACTTGCCAGTCATAATATGACCTTGCCAGGTTGGTAATAGCGCTGGTATACTCGCCAGTCATAATATGACCTTGACAGGTTGGTAATAGCGCTGGTATACTCGCCAGTCATAATATGACCTTGCCAGGTTGGTAATAGCGCTGGTATACTCGCCAGTCATAATATGACATTGACAGGTTGGTAATAGCGCTGGTATACTCGCCAGTCATAATATAACCTTGCCAGGTTGGTAATAGCGCTGGTATACTCGCCAGTCATAATATGACATTGCCAGGTTGGTAATAGCGCTGGTATACTTGCCAGTCATAATATGACCTTGCCAGGTTGGTAATAGCGCTGGTATACTCGCCAGTCATAATATGACCTTGCCAGGTTGGTAATAGCGCTGGTATACTCGCCAGTCATAATATGACATTGCCAGGTTGGTAATAGCGCTGGTATACTTGCCAGTCATAATATGACCTTGCCAGGTTGGTAATAGCGCTGGTATACTCGCCAGTCATAATATGACCTTGACAGGTTGGTAATAGCGCTGGTATACTTGCCAGTCATAATATGACCTTGACAGGTTGGTAATAGCGCTGGTATACTTGCCAGTCATAATATGACCTTGACAGGTTGGTAATAGCGCTGGTATACTCGCCAGTCTTAATATGACATTGACAGGTTCGTAATAGCGCTGGTATACTCGCCAGTCATAATATGACATTGACAGGCTGGTAATAGCGCTGGTATACTCGCCAGTCATAATATGACATTGACAGGTTCGTAATAGCGCTGGTATACTCGCCAGTCATAATATGACATTGACAGGTTCGTAATAGCGCTGGTATACTCGCCAGTCATAATATGACATTGACAGGTTGGTAATAGCGCTTGGAATACTCGCCAGTCATAATATGACCTTGACAGGTTGGTAATAGCGCTGGTATACTTGCCAGTCATAATATGACCTTGCCAGGTTGGTAATAGCGCTGGTATACTCGCCAGTCATAATATGACCTTGACAGGTTGGTAATAGCGCTGGTATACTTGCCAGTCATAATATGACCTTGCCAGGTTGGTAATAGCGCTGGTATACTCGCCAGTCATAATATGACATTGCCAGGCTGGTAATAGCGCTGGTATACTTGAACACATACTATGCAGCGGTTAACATAGCGCTGGTACGTCCGATGTGTGAGGGGACTATGGCGTTACGACAGTGCCATACACTGGACGATGTGTGAGGGGACTATGGCGTTACGACAGTGCCATACACTGGACGATGTGTGAAGGGACTATGGCGTTACGACAGTGCCATACACTGGACGATGTGTGAGGGGACTATGGCGTTACGACAGTGCCATACACTGGACGATGTGTGAGGGGACTATGGCGTTACGACAGTGCCATACACTGGACGATGTGTGAGGGGAATATGGCGTTACGACAGTGCCATACACTGGACGATGTGTGAGGGGACTATGGCGTTACGACAGTGCCATACACTGGACGATGTGTGAGGGGACTATGGCGTTACGACAGTGCCATACACTGGACGATGTGTGAGGGGACTATGGCGTTACGACAGTGCCATACACTGGACGATGTGTGAGGGGACTATGGCGTTACGACAGTGCCATAGTTAACATAGCGATCGGTTAACATAGCGCTGGTACGTCCGATGTGTGAGGGGACTATGGCGTTACGACAGTGCCATACACTGGACGATGTGTGAGGGGACTATGGTGTTACGACAGTGCCATACACTGGACGATGTGTGAGGGGACTATGGCGTTACGACAGTGCCATACACTGGACGATGTGTGAGGGGAATATGGCGTTACGACAGTGCCATACACTGGACGATGTGTGAGGGGACTATGGCGTTACGACAGTGCCATACACTGGACGATGTGTGAGGGGACTATGGCGTTACGACAGTGCCATACACTGGACGATGTGTGAGGGGACTATGGCGTTACGACAGTGCCATACACTGGACGATGTGTGAGGGGACTATGGCGTTACGACAGTGCCATACACTGGACGATGTGTGAGGGGACTATGGCGTTACGACAGTGCCATACACTGGACGATGTGTGAGGGGACTATGGCGTTACGACAGTGCCATACACTGGACGATGTGTGAGGGGACTATGGCGTTACGACAGTGCCATACACTGGACGATGTGTGAGGGGACTATGGCGTTACGACAGTGCCATACACTGGACGATGTGTGAGGGACTATGGCGTTACGACAGTGCCATACACTGGACGATGTGTGAGGGGACTATGGCGTTACGACAGTGCCATACACTGGACGATGTGTGAGGGGACTATGGCGTTACGACAGTGCCATACACTGGACGATGTGTGAGGGGACTATGGCGTTACGACAGTGCCATACACTGGACGATGTGTGAGGGGACTATGGCGTTACGACAGTGCCATACACTGGACGATGTGTGAGGGGACTATGGCGTTACGACAGTGCCATACACTGGACGATGTGTGAGGGGACTATGGCGTTACGACAGTGCCATACACTGGACGATGTGTGAGGGGACTATGGCGTTACGACAGTGCCATACACTGGACGATGTGTGAGGGGACTATGGCGTTACGACAGTGCCATACACTGGACGATGTGTGAGGGGACTATGGCGTTACGACAGTGCCATACACTGGACGATGTGTGAGGGGACTATGGCGTTACGACAGTGCCATACACTGGACGATGTGTGAGGGGACTATGGCGTTACGACAGTGCCATACACTGGACGATGTGTGAGGGGACTATGGCGTTACGACAGTGCCATACACTGGACGATGTGTGAGGGGACTATGGCGTTACGACAGTGCCATACACTGGACGATGTGTGAGGGGACTATGGCGTTACGACAGTGCCATACACTGGACGATGTGTGAGGGGACTATGGCGTTACGACAGTGCCATACACTGGACGATGTGTGAGGGGAATATGGCGTTACGACAGTGCCATACACTGGACGATGTGTGAGGGGACTATGGCGTTACGACAGTGCCATACACTGGACGATGTGTGAGGGGACTATGGCGTTACGACAGTGCCATACACTGGACGATGTGTGAGGGGACTATGGCGTTACGACAGTGCCATACACTGGACGATGTGTGAGGGGACTATGGCGTTACGACAGTGCCATACACTGGACGATGTGTGAGGGGACTATGGCGTTACGACAGTGTCATACACTGGACGATGTGTGAGGGGACTATGGCGTTACGACAGTTCCATACACTGGACGATGTGTGAGGGGACTATGGCGTTACGACAGTGCCATACACTGGACGATGTGTGAGGGGACTATGGCGTTACGACAGTGCCATACACTGGACGATGTGTGAGGGGACTATGGCGTTACGACAGTGCCATACACTGGACGATGTGTGAGGGGACTATGGCGTTACGACAGTGCCATACACTGGACGATGTGTGAGGGGACTATGGCGTTACGACAGTGCCATACACTGGACGATGTGTGAGGGGACTATGGCGTTACGACAGTGCCATACACTGGACGATGTGTGAGGGGACTATGGCGTTACGACAGTGCCATACACTGGACGATGTGTGAGGGGACTATGGCGTTACGACAGTGCCATACACTGGACGATGTGTGAGGGGACTATGGCGTTACGACAGTGCCATACACTGGACGATGTGTGAGGGGACTATGGCGTTACGACAGTGCCATACACTGGACGATGTGTGAGGGGACTATGGCGTTACGACAGTGCCATACACTGGACGATGTGTGAGGGGACTATGGCGTTACGACAGTGCCATACACTGGACGATGTGTGAGGGGACTATGGCGTTACGACAGTGCCATACACTGGACGATGTGTGAGGGGACTATGGCGTTACGACAGTGCCATACACTGGACGATGTGTGAGGGGACTATGGCGTTACGACAGTGCCATACACTGGACGATGTGTGAGGGGACTATGGCGTTACGACAGTGCCATACACTGGACGATGTGTGAGGGGACTATGGCGTTACGACAGTGCCATACACTGGACGATGTGTGAGGGGACTATGGCGTTACGACAGTGCCATACACTGGACGATGTGTGAGGGGACTATGGCGTTACGACAGTGCCATACACTGGACGATGTGTGAGGGGACTATGGCGTTACGACAGTGCCATACACTGGACGATGTGTGAGGGGACTATGGCGTTACGACAGTGCCATACACTGGACGATGTGTGAGGGGACTATGGCGTTACGACAGTGCCATACACTGGACGATGTGTGAGGGGACTATGGCGTTACGACAGTGCCATACACTGGACGATGTGTGAGGGGACTATGGCTTTACGACAGTGCCATACACTGGACGATGTGTGAGGGGACTATGGCGTTACGACAGTGCCATACACTGGACGATGTGTGAGGGGACTATGGCGTTACGACAGTGCCATACACTGGACGATGTGTGAGGGGACTATGGCGTTACGACAGTGCCATACACTGGACGATGTGTGAGGGGACTATGGCGTTACGACAGTGCCATACACTGGACGATGTGTGAGGGGACTATGGCGTTACGACAGTGCCATACACTGGACGATGTGTGAGGGGACTATGGCGTTACGACAGTGCCATACACTGGACGATGTGTGAGGGGACTATGGCGTTACGACAGTGCCATACACTGGACGATGTGTGAGGGGACTATGGCGTTACGACAGTGCCATACACTGGACGATGTGTGAGGGGACTATGGCGTTACGACAGTGCCATACACTGGACGATGTGTGAGGGGACTATGGCGTTACGACAGTGCCATACACTGGACGATGTGTGAGGGGACTATGGCGTTACGACAGTGCCATACACTGGACGATGTGTGAGGGGACTATGGCGTTACGACAGTGCCATACACTGGACGATGTGTGAGGGGACTATGGCGTTACGACAGTGCCATACACTGGACGATGTGTGAGGGGACTATGGCGTTACGACAGTGCCATACACTGGACGATGTGTGAGGGGACTATGGCGTTACGACAGTGCCATACACTGGACGATGTGTGAGGGGACTATGGCGTTACGACAGTGCCATACACTGGACGATGTGTGAGGGGACTATGGCGTTACGACAGTGCCATACACTGGACGATGTGTGAGGGGACTATGGCGTTACGACAGTGCCATACACTGGACGATGTGTGAGGGGACTATGGCGTTACGACAGTGCCATACACTGGACGATGTGTGAGGGGACTATGGCGTTACGACAGTGCCATACACTGGACGATGTGTGAGGGGACTATGGCGTTACGACAGTGCCATACACTGGACGATGTGTGAGGGGACTATGGCGTTACGACAGTGCCATACACTGGACGATGTGTGAGGGGACTATGGCGTTACGACAGTGCCATACACTGGACGATGTGTGAGGGGACTATGGCGTTACGACAGTGCCATACACTGGACGATGTGTGAGTGGACTATGGCGTTACGACAGTGCCATACACTGGACGAGTAGTTGTGGACTGTGGTAGAGACGCAATGCTACTGGTGGCATAAGCCCCTGCCCCTCACTCCAGCCGGCTGCAGAGAGTGTTGATGAGACGTACTTGAAGCGGCTCTGAATTGCAAACACAGTCAGTCCATACTTCCGACGCCGGGGAGAGCGTGGTCATTTGACGGAAACCAGACCGGATTAGATGGAAACCTTATCTGGCCAGGCCTGAAATACCAGGCTAATCTTGATCTCACGTTTACCAAGTGCTGGGCAGGGAGGCAGTGTCTGCAGTGTTGGAGCTCGCATGGCATTCCCAGTTTGTCTTTGTGTTATAAATTGTGATTGGTTGTGGAAGGCAGCAACACTTCACAACATTACGATTTTTTTTGATTTTTTTTAATAATAAATTTAGTCCGAATGTTTTGTATGGATGGATTTCTGAAGTCAGGACCCACGCTAAGCAGAGCTTGTTGCGCAGGTCCTGACCTCACCACCCGATCGCGCAATTCCTGTTGGCCGGCAGAATTTAGAGACGAAAGTTTTACGTGCCCGACATACCTGGACACGGTCCGCCCCGCTCACTGACGTCACCTGACCTTGAGTGCGACCGCTGCCACCGGCCGCAGGCCATCCCAGTCAGGAGCAAACAGCGAGCGCCGAAGCGACTCGAACCCGGGCTGCCAGACCGGGATAGGTCAGAAGTCCAGCGCTCTCCCACTGAGCTACAGGGGCGGACGATCGCCGGTAAATTGTGCTGCACCAGGTTTGCAGCTTTCCTTCCGTAAAACTTGGAAAACGTCTTCTTTATACATGTTGCACAAAAACAGAAACAAAAACAGAAACAACAAAAACAGAAACATCCCTGCAATCCATTCAATACCATCGTCGGCCGGCATTGCCACTGTTGTGTTTGTACTGCGGCACCGAATGACTGGCTGGGAGACGGCTCCACCTGGTCTGCTCGACTGGTGGACCCCTCAGCGCGCCTCTAGCCGAATGACTGGCTGGGAGACGGCTCCACCTGGTCTGCTCGACTGGTGGACCCCTCAGCGCGCCTCTAGCCGAATGACTGGCTGGGAGACGGCTCCACCTGGTCTGCTCGACTGGTGGACCCCTCAGCACGCCTCTAGCCGAATGACTGGCTGGGAGACGGCTCCACCTGGTCTGCTCGACTGGTGGATCCCTCAGCGCGCCTCTAGCCGAATGACTGACTGGGAGACGGCTCCACCTGGTCTGCTCGACTGGTGGACCCCTCAGCGCGCCTCTAGCCGAATGACTGGCTGGGAGACGGCTCCACCTGGTCTGCTCGACTGGTGGACCCCTCAGCGCGCCTCTAGCCGAATGACTGGCTGGGAGACGGCTCCACCTGGTCTGCTCGACTGGTGGACCCCTCAGCGCGCCTCTAGCCGAATGACTGGCTGGGAGACGGCTCCACCTGGTCTGCTCGACTGGTGGACCCCTCAGCGCGCCTCTAGCCGAATGACTGGCTGGGAGACGGCTCCACCTGGTCTGCTCGACTGGTGGACCCCTCAGCGCGCCTCTAGCCGAATGACTGGCTGGGAGACGGCTCCACCTGGTCTGTTCGACTGGTGGACCCCTCAGCGCGCCTCTAGCCGAATGACTGGCTGGGAGACGGCTCCACCTGGTCTGCTCGACTGGTGGACCCCTCAGCGCGCCTCTAGCCGAATGACTGGCTGGGAGACGGCTCCACCTGGTCTGCTCGACTGGTGGACCCCTCAGGGCGCCTCTAGCCGAATGACTGGCTGGGAGACGGCTCCACCTGGTCTGCTCGACTGGTGGACCCCTCAGCGCGCCTCTAGCCGAATGACTGGCTGGGAGACGGCTCCACCTGGTCTGCTCGACTGGTGGACCCCTCAGCGCGCCTCTAGCCGAATGACTGGCTGGGAGACGGCTCCACCTGGTCTGCTCGACTGGTGGATCCCTCAGCGCGCCTCTAGCCGAATGACTGGCTGGGAGACGGCTCCACCTGGTCTGCTCGACTGGTGGACCCCTCAGCGCGCCTCTAGCCGAATGACTGGCTGGGAGACGGCTCCACCTGGTCTGCTCGACTGGTGGACCCCTCAGCGCGCCTCTAGCCGAATGACTGGCTGGGAGACGGCTCCACCTGGTCTGCTCGACTGGTGGACCCCTCAGCGCGCCTCTAGCCGAATGACTGGCTGGGAGACGGCTCCACCTGGTCTGCTCGACTGGTGGACCCCTCAGCGCGCCTCTAGCCGAATGACTGGCTGGGAGACGGCTCCACCTGGTCTGCTCGACTGGTGGACCCCTCAGCGCGCCTCTAGCCGAATGACTGGCTGGGAGACGGCTCCACCTGGTCTGCTCGACTGGTGGACCCCTCAGCGCGCCTCTAGCCGAATGACTGGCTGGGAGACGGCTCCACCTGGTCTGCTCGACTGGTGGACCCTTCAGCGCGCCTCTAGCCGAATGACTGGCTGGGAGACGGCTCCACCTGGTCTGCTCGACTGGTGGACCCCTCAGCGCGCCTCTAGCCGAATGACTGGCTGGGAGACGGCTCCACCTGGTCTGCTCGACTGGTGGACCCCTCAGCGCGCCTCTAGCCGAATGACTGGCTGAGACGGCTCCACCTGGTCTGCTCGACTGGTGGATCCCTCAGCGCGCCTCTAGCCGAATGACTGGCTGGGAGACGGCTCCACCTGGTCTGCTCGACTGGTGGACCCCTCAGCGCGCCTCTAGCCGAATGACTGGCTGGGAGACGGCTCCACCTGGTCTGCTCGACTGGTGGACCCCTCAGCGCGCCTCTAGCCGAATGACTGGCTGGGAGACGGCTCCACCTGGTCTGCTCGACTGGTGGACCCCTCAGCGCGTCTCTAGCCGAATGACTGGCTGGGAGACGGCTCCACCTGGTCTGCTCGACTGGTGGATCCCTCAGCGCGCCTCTAGCCGAATGACTGGCTGGGAGACGGCTCCACCTGGTCTGCTCGACTGGTGGACCCCTCAGCGCGCCTCTAGCCGAATGACTGGCTGGGAGACGGCTCCACCTGGTCTGCTCGACTGGTGGACCCCTCAGCGCGCCTCTAGCCGAATGACTGGCTGGGAGACGGCTCCACCTGGTCTGCTCGACTGGTGGACCCCTCAGCGCGCCTCTAGCCGAATGACTGGCTGGGAGACGGCTCCACCTGGTCTGCTCGACTGGTGGACCCCTCAGCGCGCCTCTAGCCGAATGACTGGCTGGGAGACGGCTCCACCTGGTCTGCTCGACTGGTGGACCCCTCAGCGCGCCTCTAGCCGAATGACTGGCTGGGAGACGGCTCCACCTGGTCTGCTCGACTGGTGGACCCCTCAGCGCGCCTCTAGCCGAATGACTGGCTGGGAGACGGCTCCACCTGGTCTGCTCGACTGGTGGACCCCTCAGCGCGCCTCTAGCCGAATGACTGGCTGGGAGACGGCTCCACCTGGTCTGCTCGACTGGTGGACCCCTCAGCGCGCCTCTAGCCGAATGACTGGCTGGGAGACGGCTCCACCTGGTCTGCTCGACTGGTGGACCCCTCAGCGCGCCTCTAGCCGAATGTCTGGCTGGGAGACGGCTCCACCTGGTCTGCTCGACTGGTGGACCCCTCAGCGCGCCTCTAGCCGAATGACTGGCTGGGAGACGGCTCCACCTGGTCTGCTCGACTGGTGGATCCCTCAGCGCGCCTCTAGCCGAATGACTGGCTGGGAGACGGCTCCACCTGGTCTGCTCGACTGGTGGATCCCTCAGCGCGCCTCTAGCCGAATGACTGGCTGGGACGGCTCCACCTGGTCTGCTCGACTGGTGGACCCCTCAGCGCGCCTCTAGCCGAATGACTGGCTGGGAGACGGCTCCACCTGGTCTGCTCGACTGGTGGACCCCTCAGCGCGCCTCTAGCCGAATGACTGGCTGGGAGACGGCTCCACCTGGTCTGCTCGACTGGTGGACCCCTCAGCGCGCCTCTAGCCGAATGACTGGCTGGGAGACGGCTCCACCTGGTCTGCTCGACTGGTGGACCCCTCAGCGCGCCTCTAGCCGAATGACTGGCTGGGAGACGGCTCCACCTGGTCTGCTCGACTGGTGGACCCCTCAGCGCGCCTCTAGCCGAATGACTGGCTGGGAGACGGCTCCACCTGGTCTGCTCGACTGGTGGACCCCTCAGCGCGCCTATAGCCGAATGACTGGCTGGGAGACGGCTCCACCTGGTCTGCTCGACTGGTGGACCCCTCAGCGCGCCTCTAGCCGAATGACTGGCTGGGAGACGGCTCCACCTGGTCTGCTCGACTGGTGGATCCCTCAGCGCGCCTCTAGCCGAATGACTGGCTGGGACGGCTCCACCTGGTCTGCTCGACTGGTGGACCCCTCAGCGCGCCTCTAGCCGAATGACTGGCTGGGAGACGGCTCCACCTGGTCTGCTCGACTGGTGGACCCCTCAGCGCGCCTCTAGCCGAATGACTGGCTGGGAGACGGCTCCACCTGGTCTGCTCGACTGGTGGATCCCTCAGCGCGCCTCTAGCCGAATGACTGGCTGGGAGACGGCTCCACCTGGTCTGCTCGACTGGTGGATCCCTCAGCGCGCCTCTAGCCGAATGACTGGCTGGGAGACGGCTCCACCTGGTCTGCTCGACTGGTGGATCCCTCAGCGCGCCTCTAGCCGAATGACTGGCTGGGAGACGGCTCCACCTGGTCTGCTCGACTGGTGGATCCCTCAGCGCGCCTCTAGCCGAATGACTGGCTGGGAGACGGCTCCACCTGGTCTGCTCGACTGGTGGATCCCTCAGCGCGCCTCTAGCCGAATGACTGGCTGGGAGACGGCTCCACCTGGTCTGCTCGACTGGTGGACCCCTCAGCGCGCCTCTAGCCGAATGACTGGCTGGGACGGCTCCACCTGGTCTGCTCGACTGGTGGATCCCTCAGCGCGCCCTTAGCCGAATGACTGGCTGGGACGGCTCCACCTGGTCTGCTCGACTGGTGGATCCCTCAGCGCGCCTCTAGCCGAATGACTGGCTGGGACGGCTCCACCTGGTCTGCTCGACTGGTGGACCCCTCAGCGCGCCTCTAGCCGGGGGGGGGGCGCCGGACTGGTGGACCCTCAGCGCGCCTCTGCGCCCTCTGGTGCCGCGTTTGCGTGTAAATGGCAGCGGCGCCGCTGTTGACCTATTACCGGGCCGGATATATCACGGATCTATTACGGTACCTGACTGTTAAGCTTGTGAATCAGCATCATCTATTGCGCCGGTCCCGCTCTCTCCCTCCCCAGCCCCTCCCTCGGCCGTGCCCCCGCCTCATGCTGGAGAGATGCACGCTCTGACCAACCGGCGCCGTGCCTGTTCCAGGTGAAGATCTGGTTCCAGAACCGGCGCACCAAGTGGAAGAAGGCGGAGAACGAGGCGGCAGCGACTGCCACGGCCAATGCCGGCCCCGGCGCCACCACCGACCCGGCCCCCGCCCCTGGCGCTGCTGCCGTCGGAGCTGCTGATGCTGCGACCCGTGCCGGTGCTGGTGCTGGAGCCGCCGACAACAGTCCGCGTACTTCCGAGTCGGAGACCCCTGAGGCGACGGCGACGACGGCGGCGGCTGAGGCCGAGGGCGCCGGCCGGGCGGCCTCCTCCTGCGACGAGGCCCAGCCGTCGGCGGCCAGCCCGGACCGCGCCAGCGTGTCCCCGACCCGCTCACCGTCGCCGCCGCCGCCGCCGGCCGACGCGCCACGTCTCGCCAAGCCGCGCAACGGCATCGCCAAGCTCGAGAGCCTTGTGTTCGAGCGCGAGAAGGAGGCGGCGCTCAACAACAACAACGTGCTGTCGGAACAGAGCCGGCAGTGCACCGAGAGCTGATTGCGCTACCACCTGGCGGCCATGTGGCGAAACAGGGTTTGGTGACTTTGCCGCTAGGGGCTCTGCTGTCGCGCACCGTACTGAACCGCGAGCAGCACGCCGTCGGATACCGCTGAAGTCCGTCATTGCCTTAATGCCACTCTTTGGACTGCGAGTGGGAGCGCGGGAATGCGCGTGTGATCTGGTGCGATAGCGCCGTCGCGGAGTGGCTCGATCTGGCTCAGTGTGCGAACTGTCGCACCCATCTGCCGAGCTGCCACAGAGCGGACTCAGCCCTGTGGGCGGCGCCCGGAGATCGAGCTTAGAGCGCGCGCGCGTGTGTATGTGTACGTGTGTGGGTAGATGTCTGACGGCCGGAGTGACAGCCGAGAGGTGTTGGTTCGGTTCACGCCAGGCTGAGCGTGGAGTGAGTGTGTAGCGGTCGGAGGTGCGATCAGCAGAGCAGGGTCCTGTGTCGCCGCTGGCGGCGGAGCAGGGTCCTTTTTCGCCGCTGGATGTACTGCTGGGTGTACCGCTGGGTGTACTGCTGGGTGTACTGCTGGGTGTACCGCTGGGTGTACTTTTGGGTGTACCGCTGGGTGTACTGCTGAGTGTACTTCTGGGTGTACTCCTGAGTGTACTGCTGAGTGTACTGCTGGGTGTACTGCTGGGTGTAATCCTGGGTGTACTGCTGGGTGTACTCCTGGGTGTACTCCTGGGTGTACTGCTGGGTGTACTGCTGAGTGTACTGCTGGGTGTACTCCTGGGTGTACTGCTGGGTGTACTCCTGGGTGTACTGCTGGGTGTACTGGGTGTACTGTCAGCGTGCTGGCCGCCGCTGCCGGGCGCCAGGCTGTTGTACGCGCGCGGCCCGGCCTGGGGCTAGTCATCGCTAGAGCTTATCCGGGACTATTATCAGCTTACCGGGAGAATTAGCCTCGAATGGCGCGAGCTTTGTGCAGGCGTCAGGCGCACGGTGCGGTCGTGGTCGGACTGGGGTACTGCTCTCACCAACAGGCGATAACAGCCGACTTGGTCTTTCCTGAGCGAACCTGGTGCCGCAATTTTATCAAACCGAGACGGGCGAGTGCCATAAATATCTCGTTCGGCTAGCTCAGATGCTAGCCGCGCAATACCTGGCCGGCCGATTCGGCCCGGGCGGTGCTCGGAGTGTGTGGTGTTCGGGCGGTACAAAGTTTTTGGATCTTCTAGTGACCGGCTTGCCCATTGTGTGCTCGGTGACCGGCTGAACATGTGCTCGGTAACCGGCTCACCATGTGCTCGGTGACCGGCTCACCATGCGATCGGTGACCGACTCACCATGCGCTCGGTGACCGGCTCACCATGTGCTCGGTGACCGGCTCACCATGCGATCGGTGACCGACTCACCATGTGCTCGGTGACCGGCTCACCATGCGATCGGTGACCGGCTCACCATGTGCTCGGTGACCGGCTCACCATGTGCTCGGTGACCGACTCACCATGCGCTCGGTGACCGACTCACCATGTGCTCGGTGACCGACTCACCATGCGATCGGTGACCGGCTCACCATGTGCTCGATGACCGACTCACCATGCGCTCGGTGACCGACTCACCATGTGCTCGGTGACCGACTCACCATGCGATCGGTGACCGGCTCACCATGTGCTCGGTGACCGACTCACCATGTGCTCGGTGACCGACTCACCATGTGCTCGGTGACCGGCTCACCATGTGCTCGGTGACCGACTCACCATGTGCTCGGTGACCGGCTCACCATGTGCTCGGTGACCGACTCACCATGTGCTCGGTGACCGGCTCACCATGTGCTCGGTGACCGACTCACCATGTGCTCGGTGACCGGCTCACCATGTGCTCGGTGACCGACTCACCATGCGCTCGGTGACCGGCTCACCATGTGCTCGGTGACCGGCTCACCATGTGCTCGGTGACCGGCTCACCATGTGCTCAGTGACCGGCTCACCATGTGCTCGGTGACCGACTCACCATGTGCTCGGTGACCGGCTCACCATGTGCTCGGTGACCGGCTCACCATGTGCTCAGTGACCGGCTCACCATGTGCTCGGTGACCGACTCACCATGTGCTCGGTGTAATATTGTTGTCAAGGTGTTTTGCGTTGATTATTTAATTATGCAAATATTCGCTTAGTTTGCATGCATTTGTTTCCATCGCTCGGATGTGTCTGCGCGGAAAGGTGGGTGCTTAAACCGAAAATATACCAATAAATATTACATGTTTTATTAGACGTTCTTGCAACAAAAATAACAGTGAGAGTAACACGCTAAGCCGATCCATCGGAAACACATTTTTACTGGCAACAAAACCAGTCTGAAGCGGCGCGACAAGTTCCCACACTAGACAGTGACTTGTGAGACTTCCGAGACGGTACCACAGTCGACAGTCGACACTGCACTGAGCCGGGTGCCCCTCTCTGGGCTGGGCTGGCCAGTCGACACTGCACTGAGCCGGGTGCCCCTCTCTGGGCTGGGTTGGCCAGTCGGGGCCGGTGGACGCCTGAGCCACCGTCTGCCCAGTCGGGGCCGGTGGACGCCCGCCGCCATACCATCGGTACGCCATGTGGCGACCGATCGGCAGATGTCTGAGACCCCCCCCCCCCCCCCCTGTCGCACACGCCGCAGGACGGCCCACAGAACTAACCACCCCAGATTACCCGACCACAAGCCATTTGACGGGCCACAGACCCACTTGGTATGCCGGGCAGATGACGCGGCGTTGTTACCCGCCCAGAGACCACTTCAACAGCATTAAAGAAGGCTAGTCAAACTTTAATAATACAAAACATTGTAAGAAACGTTCTCATCCTTACATGTTGCATGTACTATTTCAGGATGCATCAAGATATAATTGTGATGTTATTGAACCTTTCGAAGAGGATTTACATTTTATAATAGAGAAGAAAAAAACTAAGATCTGTTGTATCTCAATTAGCGAATAATAGCTGGCCAGACCCGATTCCTTTTAAACAAAAGCTGCATCGCTCGCGCAGGCTTCAAAGCTATAGCTACCATCATAAGAGGGTAACGTGACACAATGAAATAAATGTATGTATACCTTTATCTGTAGAAAGTCATTAAGCGAATGACGATATTCAACAGTCGTCAGGCATTTCCCTTAAACATAGCAAGTGACCAGTTATATCAGCACTGCCATCAGCACATGACTATAGCACGTGCCATACGTTCAACGTCATATTTAACCAGCCCAACTGTACAGCCAGCAGCCTCACACCTGCCAACAAGCGCGCGGACCAAACGCAGCAGTCCATTGCCAGCACCCCCTGGCCGTGACCGCGTCACGCTCCGCCGGCCGGCGGCCGCGGCCGGCTGCGGAGCTCCTGTTCACCGTGGGCGTACCGACACTGGTCGGCCGGCAGCGGACAGCCGACCGGCAGGTGGTCGTGCTGCCAGCAGCAGCTGGTCTTCAGCGCGGCGGCCAGCTCGGGCCGCGCAGTGTCCGCCCGCAGCCAATCGGCGCCCTGCAGCATCACCCGGTCCCCGCGCACACGGAACACCTGGGCGTGATTCTTCAGCAGCGTTTTCAGGCCGCCGCACTGCTGCCGCAGCCGGCGCAGCGTGTCGCCGCCGAGCAGCGCCGCCACCGCCGGCAGCGTCAGCCCGGCCGGCTCGCCGCCGACGGCAGCGCCATCTGTGGCCAACCGCAGCGCCACCTGTCGAACGGTGGCCGCCGCCGTGTCGCCCGGCAGCTGAGTGCAGTTGCGCACGGGCGGCACGGCGGCCCGCGGACGGAACACGGCCGCTCCTGCGGCAGTCAAGCTCTGCAGGTCGCCGGCCGAGACGGCGGCGGCGCGGCGGCGGCGGCCCAGGATACAGCGCCGCCGGGTGGACGGGATACGGAGTCGGTCCCGCTCCGGCGCGAAGCCACAACGCTCGGACAGACCGTACACGTACCGCATGTACTCCTCATACTGGGAAAGTCTGCCGACAGGAACAGGTGCCGGCGGTCAGAAGCCATCACTGTGACGGCAGGAACGGCAGCAGGCGGAAAATAAGACGAAGGACAGCGATGATTAACATTGGAGAATAATTAATATTTTATTTTTTGCATAGACCCTTGACGAAACTAGGCTCATAATAGTTGCAACTGCAAAGCTGCAAAACGCCAGCATGCATCCAGGGAGCATCCGAAACCACAAATACTAAATAATCCCAGTCCGTTCTCCCTTGCAATAGAGCGTGAGTAGATATGATGCAGTACATCGTCGTGCGAGCCCGGTCGCCTGGCCCGGGGCCCCTGCACTAACCTGGTGTCGGCCCGCTGGTACTTGCTGAAGAAGTCCCAGGGGCAGCAGGGCAGCAGGAAGAAGCAGGTGTGCGGTCCGGTGGCGGCCGCCATCACCGGTACCCAGGGCGTCAGCTCGTCAGAGTGGTTACCGAGTAGCCAGTCAGTGCCCGGGTAGGTGGTCTCCGCCGACGGCGTCACCGTTTCCACCTGGACACGCCGGCCAGTCACAGACACCGATTGATTGCACCGAGTGCACACTTCACAACGTCAGACTCATGACAGGACGTATTGCGACACACGTAAACAGAGGAGGATTTTGTGCTGCTGAGGAGAGGTAAGGGAGTTTAGTCCAGTTGTTCATAGAGCAGAAACGAAATACACGCATGTGCAAATGATATCTGGAATTAATACTTTTCGATGTTACAAGGCTAGGCTTAATTTTAAATTACAGCTAAGGACTGCATCCAAAGTGATTTGTTGGAGGGAAGCTCACTTTCAAATATATATATATTGATCACCTGCTTTTTTTGAAGATATTGTTCAAAGGCATAACAGTCAATGGAAAATAAATGGAGCATTACAGCATGCATCAAGTGGAAGATAACTTTGAGAAGAAAAAACCTATAATGACACACACCATCAGATCCTAATGACGGGTGGCTGACCAGTGGACCACGTCGTCATTTGCCGAATTCAGATTTCAGATCTGGCCGAGTGATTTTGTTTGTATGGATCTTGGTATGTTCTTAACATGATTCAAAAAATAATTTTATAAACATTCGAAAACTTATCCTACCGGGTTTTGTGATTTGTAAACCATTGCAAACGCCGTTTCGTCGTTGAAGTCTCCCGTTGTAAACGTATTGGTGTTATCGTCCGGTAAAACACTTCTGATATTTTTATTGTTCGTCATTTTACGGATCGGAAAGTGCAGTGGGTGACTTAACCCGCGCGGCGCTGGGGTCTCCATCCGAACGCGCCGCGCTGGGGGGGTAAATTTTACCCCCCCCCCCCCCCTCTTATCTCCCGAACCAATAATCGCAGCGAGACGCGCAAGGCGGCGATCGGAAGCTCTCGATGGGAAGATTCTAAGTAATTCTTAAAATTGTATTCAAAAGGTCACATATCAGGTCAGGGTCAGGTCAAAGGTCAAAACCACCTGTTTTCGAGATTATTGGCTGCAGAGACCGGACTAACAACAGCAGCGCACCGAAACTCTGCCAAAACACTTCTAAATATAAGGAGAGGGTAATGCTTGAGTATGAATATCATACTAAGTACAGGTCAAGGTCAAAGTCAGGTCACAAAAGGTCACACTGTGAAAAAGTAATATGAAACCCATGTGACACATGTCTCATGGGTTATTTCAGACGTAGAATCCAAAAATAATGGTTATTTTGACATTTGACCTCAAGGTCAGGTCAAGATCAGGCAAAAAAGGTCAAATTTTGAAATCCAAAATTTGCAATAACCGACACATGTTTACGGTTCAGTTTTGCCACAGCAATCCAATGGTGCAATTTGTTTTTGTGTACGATGTCTAGAAATGTCAAAATTTGCGATTTTTTTTAAAATGCGTCCATCACATTGAACACTTATTAGTGTCATTTGGGGGTTAAAAATATAGATATTTGTTTAAAATTTGGAATAGTCACTCATTAGAGATGGTTATCTGACATATCTTCCGTTTTTTTTAAATTCTTACAATTTTGGATTTTGTAAACTTTGAAAAAAAATAAAAACGATTTTTTGCATTTTGGGGATCAGAAAATCAAAATTGTGCAAATCCGAGATAGCCATCTTGTAGAGAATGTCATTTCCTTCCTTTTGACGTGCTTTGTTTGCAATTTGCTTCAATACTCGTTGTTCTATCATCGATCAAAGTTTCGTCCATTTTGGACCGAAAATGGCGTTACATGACGTCACTAAAACGCTATTTTCGCAAAAACTTCTCGACCGATTTTCTCCAAAATTTATCTGAAGACGTCAAATCGATGCCAGATAAGGTACTGAAAGTTTCGCGTCGATATCTAGTGTAGTTTTGAATCTATAGCGAAAACCCGGGAGGGGGGGTAAAATTCCCCCCAGCGCCGCGCGGGTTAAAAAGAGTACATTTAAGTTCTTTAGGGTTTCTAAGAGTGTAGGCAAGGTTATTTGGCAGCCATAGGGGCTTAACCCTATTTGTAACAGGCTCCTGGCTACCCCTATTTGTAACAGGGGGGGCGGATTCCGCCGCCCCCCCCCCCCCCCCCCCCCCCCCCTCCGGAGATCTCGAGATCTACCCGTCCGATTTTCAAAAATGAAACGGTGTTTGGTTCCCCTCAACACGATCTACATTTATAAATAAATAAACAAATTAAATTTGGGATAGGGGGGCAACAGGGGGGCAAAAACTACAAATTTTAGTGGTATTTTTGATCCAACATAGCTTTCATGTTTATCGACCGATTTTAACACAACTAATAGGAATCGATAGATTGAATTGGAAATTGATATATGACGGTGACGTTTGAAAATTCAAAAATCATAGGCGTGTGCAGGTCACTCAATATGGGGGTGACGTAAATGCGTAATAAAACCATTTTTTATGTTTGTTTTTTTGATGAATGAAATGGTATGTGATTGAGACATTAGAAAAACCAGTTATAAATCATATTTTTTTGCCATAGGCGGTACCAGGTTGGTGAAAAGGGGGTAAAATTGGGAACAAGTATTAACCGCAGACAAGTTGCTACCCAGCACTATAAATATGTTACTGATCGTAGATAGTTCCTTTTTGCATGTTGTACTTCATCATAGGCGTATCCAGGATCCAAACTGGGGCGGCACAAGACCTTTTGATAAGTATATTATCCGCTATTATGATACTATCTAGTCGACAGTGACTATTTCACTTACAACTTCAATTAACATTGCTTACCCCCCTTTTACCCTACCTAGACTCGCCTATTATCTTATAATCGTTCGTAGAGTGGTGCGTGTTTCATCCGAAAACTGCAGTATGTTATGTCATTGTACGCCCATGCCTCATAGTTGCCTTGCAATAATATGACCCCTTTCTTCCATTCCTGAGCGCGCCTCTGCAAAAAAAAATGACTTTATTCCCTTTTCTGGCCTTATATGTGCATATATCATTATAAGCTAACCGTCTATTGCGCCGTTATCGCTGGCATATCGTCATCACCATGCCAGTCACCCCCCTTTCCATGTGCCTGAACACGCCCCTGAAACTCTATATGTAATAAATTATGCAAATAATGGAAGCAGAAGCTATCTTTTACATCTTGATAGCTATAAATGCCCCTTACATTGCTATATTGGCTTCCCGCCAAGCATTGAATACTTCCTGGAAACCCCCCTTTTCAAGCCCCTGAAACCGCCTCTGCCATGCAATTTTTATGATATTTCATTGACATGAACTAATTTTCACTTGTTGCAATCACCGTAAGCCGATGCAACTCCTTCATACTTGATGCAGTTAGGAAGAAACCATGAAGATCGCATTTCCGTATTATCGCCGAATGTCGCCTCCGAACCCACCCAAAACTGTGCCCTGCAACCGCCTCTGTTCAGGTTAAGAACTCAATTTTGACTCCAAATGCGGAGTTCAATTCTATGAAAAGTCCCAAAATTTCATGGGCCTGCTCCCAGCCGTTCTGGAGATATCTGCGAAAAACATGAGGGGGCGGAATCTGGGACGTGGGCGGTTGAAGGTACGAAATCTATTGTTGGTTGGTGTGCACCACACGTGGGTGCGACTAGCTACTGGGGCTTTTCAGAATTCACGCAAAGCAGTCTTCTTGCGGATGCGTAAGAAACCCCTCTTGGCGGAAAGACGGAAGCGCCTTGACCTCCAATACGTGTGCAAAATAAAGCAGGACTATCCCACGTATGACTGGATTTTCGACTAGCCACTAGCTGGACTGATCTCGGCAACTCGCCAGAGTCCTCTTGGATCCTCGTTTCTCATGTCGAATGACATGACTAGATGCAGCATTCCGGCATCGGTCTCGAAAGCTTACCCACACGACGCACCTGCCGAGTAGAGCCCTGGGGTGGATGGGCTCTACTCGGCAGGTGCGTCGTGTGGGTAAGCTTTCGAGACCGATGCCGGAATGCTGCATCTAGTCATGTCATTCGACATGAGAAACGAGGATCCAAGAGGACTCTGGCGAGTTGCCGAGATCAGTCCAGCTAGTGGCTAGTCGAAAATCCAGTCATACGTGCGATAGTCCTGCTTTATTTTGCACACGTATTGGAGGTCAAGACGCTTCCGTCTTTCCGCCAAGAGGGGTTTCTTACGCATCCGCAAGAAGACTGCTTTGCGTGCATTCCGAAAAGCACCAGTAGCTAGTCGCACCCACGTGTGGTGCACACCGAGAGATTTCATACCGTTCAACGCTTTGTCGAATACAATGGACGCACAATGGACGTAACGAGCCAGACTGCGCGCTCGCTCTCTCGCTCTCTCGCTCTCTCACTCTCTCGCTCTCTCGCTCTCTCGCTCTCTCGCTCTCTCGCTCTCTCGCTCAACCCACCAGTTAAACCCATATGACTGCCAAATAGCCTTGCCTACACATAAGAAACCCTAAAAGAACTTAAATGTACTCTTTAAGTCATCCACTGCACTTTCCGATCCGTAGAATGACGAAGAACAATAACAATATCAGAAGTGTTTTACCGGACGATAACACCAATACGTTTACAACGGGAGACTTCAACGCCGAAACGCTGTTTGCAATGGTTTACAAATCACACAACCCGGTAGGATAAATTTTATATTTAACATTATTTTTTAATCATGTTAAGAACATACCAAGACATAAAAAATCACTCCGCCAGAGCTGAAATCTGAATTCGGCAAATGACGATGTGGTCTACTGACCAGTGACGTCCAGTGGCCAATCAACAGAAGCGTCTATCTCACCTCCGCGTCTATTTCACCTCCGCGTCTATTTCCCCTCCGCGTCTATCTTCTCACCTCCGCGTCTATTTTCTCACCTCCGCGTCTATCTTCTCACCTCCGCGTCTATATGCTCACCTCCGCGTCTATATGCTCACCTCCGCGTCTATCTTCTCACCTCCGCGTCTATCTTCTCACCTCCGCGTCTATCTCACCTCGGCGTCTATCTCACCTCCGCGTCTATCTCACCTCCGCGTCTATCTCACCTCGGCGTCTATCTCACCTCCGCGTCTATCTCACCTCCGCGTCTATCTCACCTCCGCGTCTATCTCACCTGCGCGTCTATCTCACCTCCGCGTCTATCTCACCTCCGCGTCTATCTCACCTCGGCGTCTATCTCACCTCCGCGTCTATCTCACCTCCGCGTCTATCTCACCTCCGCGTCTATCTCACCTGCGCGTCTATCTCACCTCCGCGTCTATCTCACCTCCGCGTCTATCTCACCTGCGCGTCTATCTCACCTCCGCGTCTATCTCACCTCCGCGTCTATCTCACCTCCGCGTCTATCTTCTCACCTCCAGTCGGGTGGTCGCTGGGTAGAGCCGCCAGATGGCGCGGCTGCGGATGTCGATACCGTAACCCGGGTGGCCCTCCGAACACAGGATGTGCACCTGAACGAACACGAAAGAGTGATCCCACACAGTAATACCACACAGCAAACTGAACTCGCTGACGAGATCAGACACGAACTGATCCGGACGGTCGTCACTGGTCACTGGTCGTGGCCGAATTCCACGACAAATCAAACAAGGCAGTCCAGACATGTGCATGGGTCCCAGGGAAGGTCCTTTAGCTCCTTTTGGATCTATGGTCTCAATGGGATCATAGATCCAAAAGGATCTATGATCCCATTGGACCCCACGACCAAAATACAATGTTTGATCTATGATCCCGTGGATCCCACGGCAAAAATATAGGTTGGATATATGGTCCCAGTGGATCCTACGGCAAAAATACACTGTTAGATCTATGATCCGGTTGGTCCCACGGCAAAATATAAGGTTGGATCTATAGTCCCAGTGGATCCCACGGCAAAAACACAATGTTTGATCTATGATCTGTGGATCCCACGACAAAAACAAAAGGTTCGTTCCGCGATCCCAGTGGATCCCACGACATAATTCAAGCATGTTTGTTTAAGGATACCATTGGATCCCATGGTAAAACCACAATGTATTCATGGCTCATGAGCCAACATTGATTACAATCTTGGATCACATCTGACATCAGTCTCTCAAAAGTTAACCTTCTTAATTCATAATAGTATAACCTCCCACAAGATACTATGTTGACAGTAAATACCTGTAATACTATTAACATTAATCTATATGATTACTAGCCGTAGCCATGTACCTAATTGTCAGAATATACAGCACTGAAAAAATAAACACCATATTTCAATCAACAAGGATTTCCTACATCAACCTGCGTGGCGTGATGTTCTGCAGATTGCTATTTACAGATCACGTCAACAAGGCGGTTACTTGTTAAATATATTGTTAAAGTTACTGATACTGGTCAATGGTGATGGTGACAAATGACGAACACATCTCACGTGAACATATGTATCAACCAATTTCAAAAATTGTATAATAAATGATGCACATTTGTTTATTTAGGATGTTCACCTATGTTTGCATTCCGCCGCAGCCATATCACGGATGTGTCTTCGTCATACTTCAGTCGACTATCATTACATAATTGATGTCATGGGCTCATGGCTCTTAGCCAATGGGAAGACATTTTAATTGTTGGCCTCAACCCAGCCATGTTAACATTTAATTTATACATATATTTCTGTATAATTGTGCAAGAATATATATATATATATATATATATATATATATATATATATATATATATATATATATATATATATATATATATATATATATATATATATATATATATATATATATATATATATATATATATATATATATATATATATATATATATATATATATATATATATATATATATATATATATATATATATATATATATATATATATATATATATATATATATATATATATATATATATATATATATATATATATATATATATATATATATATATATATATATATATATATATATATATATATATATATATATATATATATATTAGCTGCAGAAAATTATAATTTTTGGTCACAGCTCCGTTCACGGCGGCTGACCTAGTTCAGAGGTCGCTAGCAGCCAGGTCAATTTGAGTCCCAGCAAGATTCATAAATAAGCCACTGAAAGAATTTCAAAGTATCAAAGTAATCAAGCATCAAAGATGGCATATTAAACACTAGGAAAGAGACAAAACAAGTTGGTAAAGTCTAGCCGATGTTAATGACGCCATCACGCTGCACATAAGATATTTACCAAATTTGCCCGAACAACCTTTTTAAATACAGGTATAGGCATATACAAACTGAAAATCCATCTCACTTGCAGGCCATCAAAGCTAAGTTTCAGAGCAGACAAGGATAACAATACAATACAATTAAATAGTAATGTCACGCATGGCCTCTGACCTGTAAGTTACCAGTGAGCCACAGCTATACCAACATAAATCTGATTGAAGCCAACCACATATTAGAATAACGAAATATCTCACCACCAAAATAGTAAGTATATAACATTAAGGCCAACTTGAACTTGAACTACAAGAATCGGTGGCACAAAATATATGACCTTGGCAATGAGGAGATTGTTGTTGTTGCTGGTTTAGGGAGGCGTAGGCCAAACACGCCACGCGTATCGGCAGCTGTGGCGCGTCATCATCAACTACGGCGCGCTTTTATATTTGTTTCGACGGCAAAAGGTAAAAATTGTATTATTCATCAGCTGTTTGCACCAGGGTAATAGAACAACGGATAGAACAGTAAGGAATGTAATGTAACGCCCAAATGAATTAGACAAGATATAATTTTTCTGGTAATTGTTTTGTCTATTATAAATTAAAGGTATTGTTTGCTATCAATAACTTGTATTTCCAAAGATTATAATTCCAGCAAATATACGAAGTAGTAGTCGAAGTAGTGTATATTTCAGTACCTGTAGTAGCATTTGGAAGCGGTCATATTGAATTCAATACACGAAGTAGCAGTCGAAGTAGTGTATATTGCAGTACCTGTAGTAGCATTTGGAAGCGGTCAGCGGTCGTTCCGACATTGGTTAACGCCCAAGGCCATTTAACCCCTTTACGCCTGGAATATCGAAAAATGGTTAATAGAAACGTTGTAGCGAAGGCTTGCAGCCATTTGGTGCAGACTCCAGAAGTTGGATTTAACATATGTTCCATAGGTTACGAGCCAGCTTCGTCTGAAAATCATCGATTTAACATGGGAACCCCATCATGGTGTAGTAGGTTTTTAATGCCCAAACACCCGAGTGCTGCCAACCAGGAGGTTTTCACTTTGCGCAGCGCCATTTGTGACGCATCAGAGACGATAAATATAATTGGTAAACTATTTGTGCTAGGATAAATTATTACATAACAATAATCCTTCGCTTGGCTTTGGGGGTATTTGGAATTTGGATGAATTGAATCATGTCACCATGTCTTGATTTACTTGAATCATCATCTGAGGCATATATTGAGGCTACTGGAAATTTGGAATCCTGTTTCCATTTAATGATCCATTAACATGCAAAATGTCAGTGTGCAAGTTGGTTGTGCTGTGAGTTGTGACTGTGAGATTTAAGAGGAAGGTATCTCCGGTACACTTGCTCTGCTTAGGTAATAGGTACCTAAGTAGTAGTTGTAGGTAGTTTTAGTGAAGTAAGTAAACTTAGTGGTTTGGTGTTTGTTTTCTTCCATAACCTTTTCTTGTAGGTGTCTTGAAGCCACAAACAAAAAAGTGTAGGTGATACAAAGCCACTGGCTATAAATTAGCTATGTCACCTATAGATTAGTGATGTTTAAGTTGGTTACTTCATGAAAACCTAGTGCTATGAGTGTCACCTATCCTATACCCAAGTTAAGCGACCAACATTGAAAAGTTTATAGGTGATACAAAGTAGCAATCTTTAGTCAGTCAGTTAATCTTTAGTGTTGATTGACATAGTGACTCAGAAATAGAATACAAACCAAATGAACAGCTGGAACAATTGTTTCAATAAAAATGTTTGGACTTTGGAACATGCGCCTGATTTAGTCTTTAGTATGATATAAAGCCATGACCTGCTTTATCTCATTTGACCCGACCTAGTCCCGGCTTAGTGCCGCCGTGAAACGGATTTAGTCACAGCGCTGTGATGCCGGGACCAGTTTTCTGCACCTCTCAATGTATTACTTATATCCGGCATAGCAAGAATATATGAAACACTACTTCGCAACTGACATACATGTAAAGTACATCATCAATAATGTATGTTATTATTGTTGGACAGTATCAAGTCTCATATTAATGACTGATTGTGTAATGATGAATTGTGTATTGGTAATTGGTATTGGTACGATTTACAAGCTGTATATTATTTTTAAATATTACATTTTGAAGCTGCTTCAGCTTTTAACTTTCCTTTGATATTTATTTGAATGTTTTGTTTGTACAGCTGCCATTTATTAATATATCCAGGATCTGCTGGATCCCACAGGGTCTTTTGTTGGTATCCATGATCCCAGTGGATCCCACGGCAAAAATACAATGTAAAATAAATACAAATACAAAATACAAATACAAATACAATCTTTGAACCCATGGATCCCACAGCAAAAATATAAGGTTTGATCCATAATCTCAGTGGATCCCCGATCCAGATCACTGGGATCAGATCCAGGGATCCATTTTTGGGATCCATGCACATGTCTGCAAGGGACCAATAATATGTAAGTTAGCCCAATCTGAAATTAGCATGACATGAGCATGACGTTCAGTTTGTCAAAGTTTCAACTGTCGTCTGTTGCACACCACACATCCCACAGATTGCGCCCCGTGTTGCTCTCCAGTCTGCACACAGCCCACTGACCAGCAGGCCGTTCCCACAGATTGCGCCCCGTGTTGCTCTCCAGTCTGCACACAGACCACTGACCAGCAAGCCGTTCCCACAGATTGCGCCCCGTGTTGCTCTCCAGTCTGCACACAGCCCACTGACCAGCAGGCCGTTCCCACAGATTGCGCCCCGTGTTGCTCTCCAGTCTGCACACAGCCCACTGACCAGCAGGCCGTTCCCACAGATTGCGCCCCGTGTTGCTCTCCAGTCTGCACACAGCCCACTGACCAGCAGGCCGTTCCCACAGATTGCGCCCCGTGTTGCTCTCCAGTCTGCACACAGCCCACTGACCAGCAGGCCGTTCCCACAGATTGCGCCCCGTGTTGCTCTCCAGTCTGCACACAGACCACTGACCAGCAGGCCGTTCCCACAGATTGCGCCCCGTGTTGCTCTCCAGTCTGCACACAGCCCACTGACCAGCAGGCCGTTCCCACAGATTGCGCCCCGTGTTGCTCTCCAGTCTGCACACAGCCCACTGACCAGCAGGCCGTTCCCACAGATTGCGCCCCGTGTTGCTCTCCAGTCTGCACACAGCCCACTGACCAGCAGGCCGTTCCCACAGATTGCGCCCCGTGTTGCTCTCCAGTCTGCACACAGCCCACTGACCAGCAGGCCGTTCCCACAGATTGCGCCCTGTGTTGCTCTCCAGTCTGCACACAGCCCACTGACCAGCAGGCCGTTCCCACAGATTGCGCCCCGTGTTGCTCTCCAGTCTGCACACAGCCCACTGACCAGCAGGCCGTTCCACAGATTGCGCCCCGTGTTGCTCTCCAGTCTGCACACAGCCCACTGACCAGCAGGCCGTTCCCACATATTGCGCCCCGTGTTGCTCTCCAGTCTGCACACAGCCCACTGACCAGCAGGCCGTTCCCACAGATTGCGCCCCGTGTTGCTCTCCAGTCTGCACACAGCCCACTGACCAGCAGGCCGTTCCCACAGATTGCGCCCCGTGTTGCTCTCCAGTCTGCACACAGCCCACTGACCAGCAGGCCGTTCCCACAGATTGCGCCCCGTGTTGCTCTCCAGTCTGCACACAGCCCACTGACCAGCAGGCCGTTGCCGCAGATTGCGCCCCGTGTTGCTCTCCAGTCTGCACACAGACCACTGACCAGCAGGACGTTCCCACAGATTGCGCCCCGTGTTGCTCTCCAGTCTGCACACAGCCCACTGACCAGCAGGCCGTTCCCACAGATTGCGCCCCGTGTTGCTCTCCAGTCTGCACACAGCCCACTGACCAGCAGGCCGTTCCCACAGATTGCGCCCCGTGTTGCTCTCCAGTCTGCACACAGCCCACTGACCAGCAGGCCGTTCCCACAGATTGCGCCCCGTGTTGCTCTCCAGTCTGCACACAGCCCACTGACCAGCAGGCCGTTCCACAGATTGCGCCCCGTGTTGCTCTCCAGTCTGCACACAGACCACTGACCAGCAGGCCGTTCCCACAGATTGCGCCCCGTGTTGCTCTCCAGTCTGCACACAGCCCACTGACCAGCAGGCCGTTCCCACAGATTGCGCCCCGTGTTGCTCTCCAGTCTGCACACAGCCCACTGACCAGCAGGCCGTTCCCACAGATTGCGCCCCGTGTTGCTCTCCAGTCTGCACACAGCCCACTGACCAGCAGGCCGTTCCCACAGATTGCGCCCCGTGTTGCTCTCCAGTCTGCACACAGCCCACTGACCAGCAGGCCGTTCCCACAGATTGCGCCCTGTGTTGCTCTCCAGTCTGCACACAGCCCACTGACCAGCAGGCCGTTCCCACAGATTGCGCCCCGTGTTGCTCTCCAGTCTGCACACAGCCCACTGACCAGCAGGCCGTTCCACAGATTGCGCCCCGTGTTGCTCTCCAGTCTGCACACAGCCCACTGACCAGCAGGCCGTTCCCACATATTGCGCCCCGTGTTGCTCTCCAGTCTGCACACAGCCCACTGACCAGCAGGCCGTTCCCACAGATTGCGCCCCGTGTTGCTCTCCAGTCTGCACACAGCCCACTGACCAGCAGGCCGTTCCCACAGATTGCGCCCCGTGTTGCTCTCCAGTCTGCACACAGCCCACTGACCAGCAGGCCGTTCCCACAGATTGCGCCCCGTGTTGCTCTCCAGTCTGCACACAGCCCACTGACCAGCAGGCCGTTGCCGCAGATTGCGCCCCGTGTTGCTCTCCAGTCTGCACACAGACCACTGACCAGCAGGACGTTCCCACAGATTGCGCCCCGTGTTGCTCTCCAGTCTGCACACAGCCCACTGACCAGCAGGCCGTTCCCACAGATTGCGCCCCGTGTTGCTCTCCAGTCTGCACACAGCCCACTGACCAGCAGGCCGTTCCCACAGATTGCGCCCCGTGTTGCTCTCCAGTCTGCACACAACCCACTGACCAGCAGTCCGTTCCCACAGATTGCGCCCCGTGTTGCTCTCCAGTCTGCACACAGCCCACTGACCAGCAGGCCGTTCCCACAGATTGCGCCCCGTGTTGCTCTCCAGTCTGCACACAGCCCACTGACCAGCAGGCCGTTGCCGCAGATTGCGCCCCGTGTTGCTCTCCAGTCTGCACACAGCCCACTGACCAGCAGGCCGTTCCCACAGATTGCGCCCCGTGTTGCTCTCCAGTCTGCACACAGCCCACTGACCAGCAGGCCGTTCCCACAGATTGCGCCCCGTGTTGCTCTCCAGTCTGCACACAGCCCACTAACCAGCAGGCCGTTGCCGCAGATTGCGCCCCGTGTTGCTCTCCAGTCTGCACACAGCCCACTGACCAGCAGGCCGTTCCCGCAGATTGCGCCCCGTGTTGCTCTCCAGTCTGCACACAGCCCACTGACCAGCAGGCCGTTCCCACAGATTGCGCCCCGTGTTGCTCTCCAGTCTGCACACAGCCCACTGACCAGCAGGCCGTTCCCACAGATTGCGCCCCGTGTTGCTCTCCAGTCTGCACACAGATCACTGACCAGCAGGCCGTTCCCACAGATTGCGCCCCGTGTTGCTCTCCAGTCTGCACACAGCCCACTGAACAGCAGGCCGTTGCCACAGATTGCGCCCCGTGTTGCTCTCCAGTCTGCACACAGCCCACTGACCAGCAGGCCGTTGCCACAGATTGCGCCCCGTGTTGCTCTCCAGTCTGCACACAGCCCACTGACCAGCAGGCCGTTCCCACAGATTGCGCCCCGTGTTGCTCTCCAGTCTGCACACAGCCCACTGACCAGCAGGCCGTTCCCACAGATTGTGCCCCGTGTTGCTCTCCAGTCTGCACACAGCCCACTGACCAGCAGGCCGTTCCCACAGATTGCGCCCCGTGTTGCTCTACAGTCTGCACACAGCCCACTGACCAGCAGGCCGTTCCCACAGATTGCGCCCCGTGTTGCTCTCCAGTCTGCACACAGCCCACTGACCAGCAGGCCGTTCCCACAGATTGCGCCCCGTGTTGCTCTCCAGTCTGCACACAGACCACTGACCAGCAGGCCGTTCCCACAGATTGCGCCCCGTGTTGCTCTCCAGTCTGCACACAGCCCACTGACCAGCAGGCCGTTCCCACAGATTGCACCCCGTGTTGCTCTCCAGTCTGCACACAGCCCACTGACCAGCAGGCCGTTCCCACAGATTGCGCCCCGTGTTGCTCTCCAGTCTGCACACAGCCCACTGACCAGCAGGCCGTTGCCGCAGATTGCGCCCCGTGTTGCTCTCCAGTCTGCACACAGCCCACTGACCAGCAGGCCGTTCCCACAGATTGCGCCCCGTGTTGCTCTCCAGTCTGCACACAGCCCACTGACCAGCAGCCCGTTCCCACAGATTGCGCCCTGTGTTGCTCTCCAGTCTGCACACAGACCACTGACCAGCAGGCCGTTCCCACAGATTGCGCCCCGTGTTGCTCTCCAGTCTGCACACAGCCCACTGACCAGCAGGCCGTTCCCACAGATTGCGCCCCGTGTTGCTCTCCAGTCTGCACACAGACCACTGACCAGCAGGCCGTTGCCACATATTGCGCCCCGTGTTGCTCTCCAGTCTGCACACAGACCACTGACCAGCAGGCCGTTCCCACAGATTGCGCCCCGTGTTGCTCTCCAGTCTGCACACAGACCACTGACCAGCAGGCCGTTGCCACAGATTGCGCCCCGTGTTGCTCTCCAGTCTGCACACAGACCACTGACCAGCAGGCCGTTCCCACAGATTGCGCCCCGTGTTGCTCTCCAGTCTGCACACAGCCCACTGACCAGCAAGCCGTTCCCACAGATTGCGCCCCGTGTTGCTCTCCAGTCTGCACACAGCCCACTGACCAGCAGGCCGTTCCCACAGATTGTGCCCCGTGTTGCTCTCCAGTCTGCACACAGCCCACTGACCAGCAGGCCGTTCCCACAGATTGCGCCCCGTGTTGCTCTCCAGTCTGCACACAGACCACTGACCAGCAGGCCGTTCGCACAGATTGCACCCCGTGTTGCTCTCCAGTCTGCACACAGCCCACTGACCAGCAGGCCGTTGCCGCAGCCGATGTCGACGAAGCTCTGTCTGCGCTGCAGCCCCAGCTGGCGCCGGTCATCCTCCCAGACCAGCAGCAGGTACGAGGCGATGGCTACGTCCTCGTGCACAAACTTCAGCGGGTCGGTGTTCTCCGGCCAGATCTGAACAGACAGACAGGTCAGCTTTCACAGGATGCCGCGATAATCGCAGCGAACAGTTGGACGGCATTATGAAACGGAACATATCCCCATCGGAAACGGAACTCATGGTGTCGAGTACAGAAGCACAACGTCACCTCAGACTGTCTGAAGAAACATGACAACATATCCCCATCGGAAACGGAACTCATGATATCGAGTACAGAAGCACAACGTCACCTCAGACTGTCTGAAGAAACATGACAACATATCCCCATCGGAAACGGAACTCATGGTGTCGAGTACAGAAGCACAACGTCACCTCAGACTGTCTGAAGAAACATGACAACATATCCCCATCGGAAACGGAACTCATGGTGTCGAGTACAGAAGCACGTCACCTCAGACTGTCTGAAGAAACATGACAACATATCCCCATCGGAAACGGAACTCATGGTGTCGAGTACAGAAGCACAACGTCACCTCAGACTGTCTGAAGAAACATGACAACATATCCCCATCGGAAACGGAACTCATGATATCGAGTACAGAAGCACAACGTCACCTCAGACTGTCTGAAGAAACATGACAACATATCCCCATCGGAAACGGAACTCATGGTGTCGAGTACAAAAGCACAACGTCACCTCAGACTGTCTGAAGAAACATGACAACATATCCCCATCGGAAACGGAACTCATGATATCGAGTACAGAAGCACAACGTCACCTCAGACTGTCTGAAGAAACATGACAACATATCCCCATCGGAAACGGAACTCATGATATCGAGTACAGAAGCACAACGTCACCTCAGACTGTCTGAAGAAACATGACAACATATCCCCATCGGAAACGGAACTCATGATATCGAGTACAGAAGCACAACGTCACCCCAGACTGTCTGAAGAAACATGACAACATATCCCCATCGGAAACGGAACTCATGGTGTCGAGTACAGAAGCACAACGTCACCTCAGACTGTCTGAAGAAACATGACAACATATCCCCATCGGAAACGGAACTCATGATATCGAGTACAGAAGCACAACGTCACCTCAGACTGTCTGAAGAAACATGACAACATATCCCCATCGGAAACGGAACTCATGGTGTCGAGTACAGAAGCACAACGTCACCTCAGACTGTCTGAAGAAACATGACAACATATCCCCATCGGAAACGGAAATCATGGTGTCGAGTACAGAAGCACAACGTCACCTCAGACTGTCTGAAGAAACATGACAACATATCCCCATCGGAAACGGAACTCATGGTGTCGAGTACAGAAGCACAACGTCACCTCAGACTGTCTGAAGAAACATGACAACATATCCCCATCGGAAACGGAACTCATGATATCGAGTACAGAAGCACAACGTCACCTCAGACTGTCTGAAGAAACATGACAACATATCCCCATCGGAAACGGAACTCATGGTGTCGAGTACAGAAGCACAACGTCACCTCAGACTGTCTAAAGAAACATGACAACATATCCCCATCGGAAACGGAACTCATGATATCGAGTACAGAAGCACAACGTCACCTCAGACTGTCTGAAGAAACATGACAACATATCCCCATCGGAAACGGAAATCATGGTGTCGAGTACAGAAGCACAACGTCACCTCAGACTGTCTGAAGAAACATGACAACATATCCCCATCGGAAACGGAACTCATGGTGTCGAGTACAGAAGCACAACGTCACCTCAGACTGTCTGAAGAAACATGACAACATATCCCCATCGGAAACGGAACTCATGATATCGAGTACAGAAGCACAACGTCACCTCAGACTGTCTGAAGAAACATGACAACATATCCCCATCGGAAACGGAACTCATGGTGTCGAGTACAGAAGCACAACGTCACCTCAGACTGTCTGAAGAAACATGACAACATATCCCCATCGGAAACGGAACTCATGATATCGAGTACAGAAGCACAACGTCACCTCAGACTGTCTGAAGAAACATGACAACATATCCCCATCGGAAACGGAACTCATGGTGTCGAGTACAGAAGCACAACGTCACCTCAGACTGTCTGAAGAAACATGACAACATATCCCCATCGGAAACGGAACTCATGGTGTCGAGTACAGAAGCACAACGTCACCTCAGACTGTCTGAAGAAACATGACAACATATCCCCATCGGAAACGGAACTCATGATATCGAGTACAGAAGCACAACGTCACCTCAGACTGTCTGAAGAAACATGACAATATATCCCCATCGGAAACGGAACTCATGGTGTCGAGTACAGAAGCACAACGTCACCTCAGACTGTCTGAAGAAACATGACAACATATCCCCATCGGAAACGGAACTCATGGTGTCGAGTACAGAAGCACAACGTCACCTCAGACTGTCTGAAGAAACATGACAACATATCCCCATCGGAAACGGAACTCATGATATCGAGTACAGAAGCACAACGTCACCTCAGACTGTCTGAAGAAACATGACAACATATCCCCATCGGAAACGGAACTCATGGTGTCGAGTACAGAAGCACAACGTCACCTCAGACTGTCTGAAGAAACATGACAACATATCCCCATCGGAAACGGAACTCATGGTGTCGAGTACAGAAGCACAACGTCACCTCAGACTGTCTGAAGAAACATGACAACATATCCCCATCGGAAACGGAACTCATGATATCGAGTACAGAAGCACGTCACCTCAGACTGTCTGAAGAAACATGACAACATATCCCCATCGGAAACGGAACTCATGGTGTCGAGTACAGAAGCACAACGTCACCTCAGACTGTCTGAAGAAACATGACAACATATCCCCATCGGAAACGGAACTCATGGTGTCGAGTACAGAAGCACGTCACCTCAGACTGTCTGAAGAAACATGACAACATATCCCCATCGGAAACGGAAAACATGGTGTCGAGTACAGAAGCACAACGTCACCTCAGACTGTCTGAAGTAACATGACAACATATCCCCATCGGAAACGGAACTCATGATATCGAGTACAGAAGCACAACGTCACCTCAGACTGTCTGAAGAAACATGACAACATATCCCCATCGGAAACGGAACTCATGATATCGAGTACAGAAGCACAACGTCACCTCAGACTGTCTGAAGAAACATGACAACATATCCCCATCGGAAACGGAACTCATGGTGTCGAGTACATAAGCACAACGTCACCTCAGACTGTCTGAAGAAACATGACAACATATCCCCATCGGAAACGGAACTCATGATATCGAGTACAGAAGCACAACGTCACCTCAGACTGTCTGAAGAAACATGACAACATATCCCCATCGGAAACGGAACTCATGATATCGAGTACAGAAGCACAACGTCACCTCAGACTGTCTGAAGAAACATGACAACATATCCCCATCGGAAACGGAACTCATGGTGTCGAGTACAGAAGCACAACGTCACCTCAGACTGTCTGAAGAAACATGACAACATATCCCCATCGGAAACGGAACTCATGATATCGAGTACAGAAGCACAACGTCACCTCAGACTGTCTGAAGAAACATGACAACATATCCCCATCGGAAACGGAACTCATGATATCGAGTACAGAAGCACAACGTCACCTCAGACTGTCTGAAGAAACATGACAACATATCCCCATCGGAAACGGAACTCATGATATCGAGTACAGAAGCACAACGTCACCTCAGACTGTCTGAAGAAACATGACAACATATCCCCATCGGAAACGGAACTCATGGTGTCGAGTACAGAAGCACAACGTCACCTCAGACTGTCTGAAGAAACATGACAACATATCCCCATCGGAAACGGAACTCATGATATCGAGTACAGAAGCACAACGTCACCTCAGACTGTCTGAAGAAACATGACAACATATCCCCATCGGAAACGGAACTCATGATATCGAGTACAGAAGCACAACGTCACCTCAGACTGTCTGAAGAAACATGACAACATATCCCCATCGGAAACGGAACTCATGGTGTCGAGTACAGAAGCACAACGTCACCTCAGACTGTCTGAAGAAACATGACAACATATCCCCATCGGAAACGGAACTCATGATATCGAGTACAGAAGCACGTCACCTCAGACTGTCTGAAGAAACATGACAACATATCCCCATCGGAAACGGAACTCATGGTGTCGAGTACAGAAGCACAACGTCACCTCAGACTGTCTGAAGAAACATGACAACATATCCCCATCGGAAACGGAACTCATGGTGTCGAGTACAGAAGCACAACGTCACCTCAGACTGTCTGAAGAAACATGACAACATATCCCCATCGCTGTTACCTTGATAAACTCGGCGCCATATTTGCCCTTCAGCTGCTTGTAGAGTATGTTGTAGCGCTCCGGATGGACCAGCTGCAATGAGCCCTCCTGCGGCCGGACCGACTCCGCCGCCATGTCCACTGTCCAGCGCGCCATCTTCGGCAGCGCGTGCTCCGAGAGCCACCTGGCGGACGGCGCGTCGCCGACCGACGGTGGCGCCAGCAGGCGGACGCTGTCGTAAGCTAGCTCCAGCCGGTGCGGGAACGGCGGGATCAGCCGACTGTTCTCCTGCAGCGGCACGAAGGCGACGCTCGACTCCTCTGTAACGACACACACACGGACAGTGCCGCCACTCTTATAATTACATCAAATTAGATCAACCGTTGCCAGAAATCAAATGAAAAATGGGCAGGAAAACGCAGCAACAGTAGTTCATCGGTTAACTTCGTACATGACGTGACACGTACGTAACAGAGAAATACGGCACCTAAGTCAATGATGAATCCAAACAAATATTAGAAGCTTGTCATTTTCTGGTCGAACGTGACTAGCCCAGGTACCCCAGATCTCTTAGGCAAAGTTTGTCTTACGTCGGCACACGTCAGCACAACCCACCGACCAATGTTACACCTGGCACCCACCGACCACCGTTACACCTGGCTGGAACCCACCGACCACTGTTACACCTGACACCCACCGACCACTGTTACACCTGGCACCCACCGACCACTGTTACACCTGGTACCCACCGACCACTGTTACACCTGACACCCACCGACCACTGTTACACCTGACACCCACCGACCACTGTTACACCTGGCTGGAACCCACCGACCACTGTTACACCTGACACCCACCGACCACTGTTACACCTGACACCCACCGACCACTGTTACACCTGGCACCCACCTACCACTGTTACACCTGGTACCCACCGACCACTGTTACACCTGACACCCACCGACCACTGTTACACCTGACACCCACCGACCACTGTTACACCTGGCACCCACCGACCACTGTTACACCTGGCTGGCACCCACCGACCACTGTTACACCTGGCACCCACCGACCACTGTTACACCTGGCTGGCACCCACCGACAACTGTTACACCTGGCTGGCACCCACCGACCACAGTTACACCTGGCACCCACCGACCACTGTTACACCTGGCACCCACCGACCACTGTTACACCTGGCACCCACCGATCACTGTTACACCTGGCTGGCACCCACCGACCACTGTTACACCTGGCTGGCACCCACCGACCACTGTTACACCTGGCACCCACCGACCACTGTTACACCTGGCTGGCACCCACCTACCACTGTTACACCTGGCACCCACCGATCACTGTTACACCTGGCACACACCGACCACTGTTACACCTGGTATCCGCCGACCACAGTTACACCTGGCACCCACCGACCACTGTTACACCTGGCTGGCACCCACCGACCACTGTTACACCTGGCACCCACCGACCACTGTTACACCTGGCACCCGCCGACCACTATTACACCGGGCACCCACCGACCACTGTTACACCTGGCACCCACCGACCACTGTTACACCTGGCACCCACCGACCACTGTTACACCTGGCGCCCACCGACCACTGTTACACCTGGCACCCCCGACCACTGTTACACCTGGCTGGCACTCACCTACCACTGTTACACCTGGCACCCACCGACCACTGTTACACCTGGCTGGCACCCACCGACCACTGTTACACCTGACACCCACCGACCACTGTTACACCTGGCTGACACCCACCGACCACTGTTACACCTGGCACCCACCGATCACAGTTACACCTGTCACCCACCGACCACTGTTACACCTGGCACCCACCGATCACAGTTACACCTGGCACCCACCGACCACTGTTACACCTGGCACCCACCGACCACTGTTACACCTGGCACCCACCGACCACTGTTACACCTGGCTGGCACCCACCGACCACTGTTACACCTGGCACCCACCGACCATTGTTACACCTGGCACCCACCGATCACAGTTACACCTGGCACCCACCGACCACTGTTACACCTGGCACCCACCGACCACTGTTACACCTGGCTGGCACCCACCGACCACTGTTACACCTGGCTGGCACCCACCGACCACTGTTACACCTGGCTGGCACCCACCGACCACTGTTACACCTGGCTGGCACCCAACGACCACTGTTACACCTGGCTGGCACCCACCGACCACTGTTACACCTGGCTGGCACCCACCGACCACTGTTACACCTGGCTGGCACCCACCGACCACTGTTACACCTGGCACCCACCGACCACTGTTACACCTGGCTGGCACCCACCTACCACTGTTACACCTGGCACCCACCGATCACTGTTACACCTGGCACCCACCGACCACTGTTACACCTGGCATCCGCCGACCACAGTTACACCTGGCACCCACCGACCACTGTTACACCTGGCTGGCACCCACCGACCACTGTTACACCTGGCTGGCACCCACCGACCACTGTAACACCTGACACCCACCGACCACTGTTACACCTGGCACCCACCTACCACTGTTACACCTGGCACCCACCGACCACTGTTACACCTGGCACCCACCGACCACTGTTACACCTGACACCCACCAACCACTGTTACACCTGGCACCCACCGACCACTGTTACACCTGGCACCCACCGACCACTGTTACACCTGGCACCCACCTACCACTGTTACACCTGGCTGGCACCCACCGACCACAGTTACACCTGGCACCCACCGACCACTGTTACACCTGGCACCCACCGACCACTGTTACACCTGGCACCCACCGACCACTGTTACACCTGGCATCCACCAACCACTGTTACACCTGGCACCCATCGACCACTGCTACACCTGGCTGGCACCCACCGACCACTGTTACACCTGGCACCCACCGATCACTGTTACACCTGGCACCCACCGACCACTGTTACACCTGGCACCCACCGACCACTGTTACACCTGACACCCACCAACCACTGTTACACCTGGCACCCACCGACCACTGTTACACCTGGCACCCACCGACCACTGTTACACCTGGCACCCACCTACCGACCACTGTTACACCTGGCTGGCACCCACCGACCACAGTTACACCTGGCACCCACCGACCACTGTTACACCTGGCACCCACCGACCACTGTTACACCTGGCACCCATCGACCACTGTTACACCTGGCTGGCATCCGCCGACCACAGTCACACCTGGCACCCACCGACCACTGTTACACCTGGCTGGCACCCACCGACCACTGTTACACCTGGCACCCACCGATCACTGTTACACCTGGCACCCACCTACCACTGTTACACCTGGTACCCACCGACCACTGTTACACCTGGCACCCACCGACCACAGTTACACCTGGCACCCACCGACCACTGTTACACCTGGCACCCACCGACCACTGTTACACCTGGCACCCACCGACCACTGTTACACCTGGCTGGCACCCACCGACCACTGTTACACCTGGCATCCGCCGACCACTGTTACACCTGGCTGGCACCCACCGACCACTGTTACACCTGGCTGGCACACACCGACCACTGTTACACCTGGCTGGCACCCACCGACCACTGTTACACCTGTCACTCACCGACCACTGTTACACCTGGCACCCACCGACCACTGTTACACCTGGCACCCACCGACCAATGTTACACCTGGCTGGCACCCACCGACCACTGTTACACCTGGCACCCACCGACCACTGTTACACCTGGTACCCACCGACCACTGTTACACCTGACACCCACCGACCACTGTTACACCTGACACCCACCGACCACTGTTACACCTGGCTGGAACCCACCGACCACTGTTACACCTGACACCCACCGACCACTGTTACACCTGACACCCACCGACCACTGTTACACCTGGCACCCACCTACCACTGTTACACCTGGTACCCACCGACCACTGTTACACCTGACACCCACCGACCACTGTTACACCTGACACCCACCGACCACTGTTACACCTGGCACCCACCGACCACTGTTACACCTGGCTGGCACCCACCGACCACTGTTACACCTGGCACCCACCGACCACTGTTACACCTGGCTGGCACCCACCGACAACTGTTACACCTGGCTGGCACCCACCGACCACAGTTACACCTGGCACCCACCGACCACTGTTACACCTGGCACCCACCGACCACTGTTACACCTGGCTGGCACCCACCGACCACTGTTACACCTGGCTGGCACCCACCGACCACTGTTACACCTGGCTGGCACCCACCGACCACTGTTACACCTGGCACCCACCGACCACTGTTACACCTGGCTGGCACCCACCTACCACTGTTACACCTGGCACCCACCGATCACTGTTACACCTGGCACACACCGACCACTGTTACACCTGGCATCCGCCGACCACAGTTACACCTGGCACCCACCGACCACTGTTACACCTGGCTGGCACCCACCGACCACTGTTACACCTGGCACCCACCGACCACTGTTACACCTGGCACCCGCCGACCACTATTACACCGGGCACCCACCGACCACTGTTACACCTGGCACCCACCGACCACTGTTACACCTGGCACCCACCGACCACTGTTACACCTGGCGCCCACCGACCACTGTTACACCTGGCACCCCCGACCACTGTTACACCTGGCTGGCACTCACCTACCACTGTTACACCTGGCACCCACCGACCACTGTTACACCTGGCTGGCACCCACCGACCACTGTTACACCTGACACCCACCGACCACTGTTACACCTGGCTGACACCCACCGACCACTGTTACACCTGGCACCCACCGATCACAGTTACACCTGTCACCCACCGACCACTGTTACACCTGGCACCCACCGATCACAGTTACACCTGGCACCCACCGACCACTGTTACACCTGGCACCCACCGACCACTGTTACGCCTGGCACCCACCGACCACTGTTACACCTGGCACCCACCGACCACTGTTACACCTGGCTGGCACCCACCGACCACTGTTACACCTGGCACCCACCGACCATTGTTACACCTGGCACCCACCGATCACAGTTACACCTGGCACCCACCGACCACTGTTACACCTGGCACCCACCGACCACTGTTACACCTGGCTGGCACCCACCGACCACTGTTACACCTGGCTGGCACCCACCGACCACTGTTACACCTGGCTGGCACCCACCGACCACTGTTAAACCTGGCTGGCACCCAACGACCACTGTTACACCTGGCTGGCACCCACCGACCACTGTTACACCTGGCTGGCACCCACCGACCACTGTTACACCTGGCTGGCACCCACCGACCACTGTTACACCTGGCACCCACCGACCACTGTTACACCTGGCTGGCACCCACCTACCACTGTTACACCTGGCACCCACCGATCACTGTTACACCTGGCACCCACCGACCACTGTTACACCTGGCATCCGCCGACCACAGTTACACCTGGCACCCACCGACCACTGTTACACCTGGCTGGCACCCACCGACCACTGTAACACCTGACACCCACCGACCACTGTTACACCTGGCACCCACCTACCACTGTTACACCTGGCACCCACCGACCACTGTTACACCTGGCACCCACCGACCACTGTTACACCTGACACCCACCAACCACTGTTACACCTGGCACCCACCGACCACTGTTACACCTGGCACCCACCGACCACTGTTACACCTGGCACCCACCTACCACTGTTACACCTGGCTGGCACCCACCGACCACAGTTACACCTGGCACCCACCGACCACTGTTACACCCTGGCACCCACCGACCACTGTTACACCTGGCACCCACCGACCACTGTTACACCTGGCATCCACCAACCACTGTTACACCTGGCACCCATCGACCACTGCTACACCTGGCTGGCACCCACCGACCACTGTTACACCTGGCACCCACCGATCACTGTTACACCTGGCACCCACCGACCACTGTTACACCTGGCACCCACCGACCACTGTTACACCTGACACCCACCAACCACTGTTACACCTGGCACCCACCGACCACTGTTACACCTGGCACCCACCGACCACTGTTACACCTGGCACCCACCTACCGACCACTGTTACACCTGGCTGGCACCCACCGACCACAGTTACACCTGGCACCCACCGACCACTGTTACACCTGGCTGGCACCCACCGACCACTGTTACACCTGGCACCCACCGACCACTGTTACACCTGGCACCCGCCGACCACTATTACACCGGGCACCCACCGACCACTGTTACACCTGGCACCCACCGACCACTGTTACACCTGGCACCCACCGACCACTGTTACACCTGGCGCCCACCGACCACTGTTACACCTGGCACCCCCGACCACTGTTACACCTGGCTGGCACTCACCTACCACTGTTACACCTGGCACCCACCGACCACTGTTACACCTGGCTGGCACCCACCGACCACTGTTACACCTGACACCCACCGACCACTGTTACACCTGGCTGACACCCACCGACCACTGTTACACCTGGCACCCACCGATCACAGTTACACCTGTCACCCACCGACCACTGTTACACCTGGCACCCACCGATCACAGTTACACCTGGCACCCACCGACCACTGTTACACCTGGCACCCACCGACCACTGTTACGCCTGGCACCCACCGACCACTGTTACACCTGGCACCCACCGACCACTGTTACACCTGGCTGGCACCCACCGACCACTGTTACACCTGGCACCCACCGACCATTGTTACACCTGGCACCCACCGATCACAGTTACACCTGGCACCCACCGACCACTGTTACACCTGGCACCCACCGACCACTGTTACACCTGGCTGGCACCCACCGACCACTGTTACACCTGGCTGGCACCCACCGACCACTGTTACACCTGGCTGGCACCCACCGACCACTGTTAAACCTGGCTGGCACCCAACGACCACTGTTACACCTGGCTGGCACCCACCGACCACTGTTACACCTGGCTGGCACCCACCGACCACTGTTACACCTGGCTGGCACCCACCGACCACTGTTACACCTGGCACCCACCGACCACTGTTACACCTGGCTGGCACCCACCTACCACTGTTACACCTGGCACCCACCGATCACTGTTACACCTGGCACCCACCGACCACTGTTACACCTGGCATCCGCCGACCACAGTTACACCTGGCACCCACCGACCACTGTTACACCTGGCTGGCACCCACCGACCACTGTAACACCTGACACCCACCGACCACTGTTACACCTGGCACCCACCTACCACTGTTACACCTGGCACCCACCGACCACTGTTACACCTGGCACCCACCGACCACTGTTACACCTGACACCCACCAACCACTGTTACACCTGGCACCCACCGACCACTGTTACACCTGGCACCCACCGACCACTGTTACACCTGGCACCCACCTACCACTGTTACACCTGGCTGGCACCCACCGACCACAGTTACACCTGGCACCCACCGACCACTGTTACACCTGGCACCCACCGACCACTGTTACACCTGGCACCCACCGACCACTGTTACACCTGGCATCCACCAACCACTGTTACACCTGGCACCCATCGACCACTGCTACACCTGGCTGGCACCCACCGACCACTGTTACACCTGGCACCCACCGATCACTGTTACACCTGGCACCCACCGACCACTGTTACACCTGGCACCCACCGACCACTGTTACACCTGACACCCACCAACCACTGTTACACCTGGCACCCACCGACCACTGTTACACCTGGCACCCACCGACCACTGTTACACCTGGCACCCACCTACCGACCACTGTTACACCTGGCTGGCACCCACCGACCACAGTTACACCTGGCACCCACCGACCACTGTTACACCTGGCACCCACCGACCACTGTTACACCTGGCACCCATCGACCACTGTTACACCTGGCTGGCATCCGCCGACCACAGTTACACCTGGCACCCACCGACCACTGTTACACCTGGCTGGCACCCACCGACCACTGTTACACCTGGCACCCACCGATCACTGTTACACCTGGCACCCACCTACCACTGTTACACCTGGTACCCACCGACCACTGTTACACCTGGCACCCACCGACCACAGTTACACCTGGCACCCACCGACCACTGTTACACCTGGCACCCACCGACCACTGTTACACCTGGCACCCACCGACCACTGTTACACCTGGCTGGCACCCACCGACCACTGTTACACCTGGCATCCGCCGACCACTGTTACACCTGGCTGGCACCCACCGACCACTGTTACACCTGGCTGGCACACACCGACCACTGTTACACCTGGCTGGCACCCACCGACCACTGTTACACCTGTCACTCACCGACCACTGTTACACCTGGCACCCACCGACCACTGTTACACCTGGCACCCACCGACCACTGTTACATCTGGCATCCGCCGACCACAGTTACACCTGGCACCCACCGACCGCTGTTACACCTGGCACCCACCGACCAATGTTACACCTGGCACGCATCGACCACTGTTACTGACATCCGCCGACCACAGTTACACCTGGCACCTGAGGAGTGAAGATATCGCGTCACTGACTGACCTTTGATGACCAGGTCCCACTCGGTGGCGGCGGCCCCATAACGCGGCAACACCTTCCTGACGGCCAGCCGGCGGCCGGCCTCCGGGCCGCCACAGACCGCCGTCACGGCCGCACTGCCCGCCGCCGCGGCCACCGAGCGGACCCTCAGCCGATCGCACAGCAGCCGCAGCACGTCACCCGGCGGGGAACCGCCACTGGTGACGTCACTGGGCGGAGAGTCGCCGCCAGTGACGTCACCAGGCGCCGAATATGTGACGTCATCAGAGTGTTTGGGCAGGGGCCAGACGAGGGCAGCGGCAACTCGGCGGTTGACCACGTGTGTCTGTCGGGTGAGGACGTCCGCCGCCCGACTGAAGCCGGCCTCAGTACTGCCCTCCAGAGGCAGGGATGCCAGCAACGTCAGCTCTGATGTCGCCCGACTGGAGCCGGCCTCAGTACTGCCCTCCAGAGGCAGGGATGCCAGCAACGTCAGCTCTGATGTCGCCCGACTGGAGCCGGCCTCAGTACTGCCCTCCAGAGGCAGGGATGCCAGCAACGTCAGCTCTGATGTCGCCCGACTGGAGCCGGCCTCAGTACTGCCCTCCAGAGGCAGGGATGCCAGCAACGTCAGCTCTGATGTCGCCTGACCAACATAGAGACAACCAGTTGTTATACTGTTGGAAACAGACTGACTCAACTCAAAACTGACATACAAACAGGCACAGCATACTGAAACAGCATCGGGATGTCACTCAACTAAATTAATCTCACAACAAACAAGTAGTATGAAGGTGGTCAGTTATACACTACACGTGTACACTTGGGATATCGGCATGGATATAGGCAAAGGAGAGTCTGTGGTTTCCTACGCAGCTGGTATGTTTCTCCTCTGATGACAAACAAAAGGCTGCTGTTATGCAACTGCCTTCGAAAATGAATACCTGCACACTTATGGGGTACCTGAGTTAATCACAGAAATCAAGAAAAGCACAGGGTCCCGGGCAGAACCCTGTGGGGCATCCGTCATCACAGATTGACACCTACTCAACCCATCTCTGGGTGCAAACTGACATGTTATAGCCAATAACAGAATTACCTTCCCTATGAGACAAGATGCAAATCAATCTTCCAGGACATGTTACCTTGCTAATCAACACCACTTTAAAGGGACATTGCCAGTGCCACCTCGCAGGTCAATATGGAGTTTTTGGTTTGTATGGGTCGATTAAGCATGTCCGATTTCACCTGCAAAATGTGGTTCCCGAAACTCCCCCCCCCCCCCCCCCCCCACATTAGATCAAAAAATACATTTGCACCACTCATGCTTGCCAAGCATTCATAAAATTGGAGTCACCACATCACTATTTAGAATCACTTATTTGCTGACTTATTTTCTTTTGAATGTTGCAAACTCAACATCACCATTTCGTCAGTGCACTTTAAAATTAAAAAGCGTATGCAGTTAATTATATTTTCAACAACTTTAGCCCCTTTCATAATAAAACAGCAAGAATTGCGATGGCTCGACTTTGGGACCGTAGGAGTTATGTGACCTATACCTTATAACACAGATAGACTTTCCAAGGTCAAGTCTCGGCGAATTCGTACGCTTCGCCTTTGGGCGGGCGCCAATGCCACAGCCAAACTGGATGAGAGCGGCCATCATGAATATAGTACTGAGCACAACTGGGACCAACGTTTTGGAGTCAGAAATAAATACAAAATGCTTTGCCGATACACTGCTTTAGGTGCTGCAGGAGCAAGTTTGGGCTTGAGCATACATGATTGTTGATCCCCACCATTCATTTAAGTTGCTTTTTAGAAATCCTCCGGAGGTGGCAATATCCCTTTAAGACTTAACATCAGAAGCATTGAAACTGAAAAAGGAGTAAGAAATAGCACTAGCCTAATCTGTCTACATGGTTATGCTATGGTATATTGGAAGAAATGTAACCCTCGCCCTACGGGGGGGCCTGACAGCCCCCCCCCCCCCCCCCCCCCCCTGAGGTTTTTATTTAATATCTTGTTACACGTGCGGCGCATCTTGCTGAAATTTTCGGTAGCTGAGTTTACAACAATTATACGTATGCTGTACAAATTTGAATGAAATTGGTTAAGTAGTTTGGGAGATAATTATGTTTTGATGACATGTTGGTGGAAAAAGATAAATATTTGAAAAATGGTAGAAAACAGAGTTTTACAGGAAATTGCAAACGCAATTCACCAAAGATACAAAATGGCATTCTCTGTAAAATGGCAATCTCGGATTTTCAAAATTTGGGGTTTTTGACCCCTAAAATTCAAAAAACTGATTTTTTGGCGGAAAAACCCCACAAAATCAAAATTTTCAAAGATGTTAGAAAAACCGGAATATATGTGAGATAACTGAGTATGGACAATAGCCATACCAAATTTCTAAGCAATATCTTGATTTTTGACTGAGTGATGGCTGCCTAAGTGTAAGAAACTGATGACGTCATTTTTTTTAAATATTTTTTTTTGACTTTTTTTTGACGAGATACGAACAAATAATTACCTTTTTGTATTTCTGAGCCAAAACATGCCTTTTTATTTACATTTATCAATTTCTAATTTTGAGGTTTTCTGAAGAGCAAAATCGCTGTTCTGAACGTGGTAAATCCAAGGTCATTCACTTGACCTGGAAGGTCACCCGTTGACCTGAAACCTAAAAATTGCATACTGTTAGATTCCTCTCATGACAGGCAACATGCTGGTTCTTACCGCATTGCTCTAAGTTGCTTGGTTTGGAAGTTAACAGGGGGACTGTCAGCCCCCCCCCCCCCCACCCCACCCGTAGGGCGAAGGTGAAAAAGCTCCCGGAGGGCGAGGGTTAACCCTCGCCCGGGTAGGGTAAAATCACTACATGTTCGGGTAGGGGGAGGGGTGCGACTCCCCCCCCCCCCCCCCCCCCACCCCCCACCCACCCACCCCTTAGCGTTTCGCCCCTACTTGAGCTAGAGCTTCGATTCAAAGAAGAGCGTGTTGCTTGTGACGAGGGGAAGCCGATGATACCCGATGTTAAGGTCTTGGGTCATTAGATGACCTCTGAGGTCATGGCAATGACCCAAAAGTCATAAAAATTGAAAATGTGTATACATTGAATGTTATCGAGCTAGAATCGTGAATGAGCATAACATAATGCTTATTGGGTGCCAAATTCGTAATCAGCGTCACAAAATGTCCTAAAAACTGCCAAATTAAAAAAAAAGTCATGTCAGGTCATCTGAGGTCAGTTACCTCGGTTGACCTGTGGATGCGCATGACCCCAGTGGAACATATAATTATCTCAAATGGATCCCAAATTTGAAATCAGCGTCACAAATTGTCCTAGGAACCGCCAGAAGCCCAACAAAGTCATCTGAGGTCATCGGAGGTCAATGACCTCAGTTGACCTCTGAAAAGGTCAATCAATCGAGGTCACAATCGCAGTGGAAACCACAACTGTCACCTGGAAACACCTTTGCATATGCTCCAGAACAACAAACACTCGGAAACTGCACAAGTTACAAGCATCGATCTGCAGGACGCCAGTTGCGCCTGACATGACCTTGAGAAACAGGGCATAGGTCACGGGTCATGTAGGTTAGAAATTCACATTTGTCAGATTATGTGTGAATTTTTTGAAAAGTAGGGTACTGAAAGTTGCATCGCAATCGGTTAGAAACTACGTGAGTTATTCCAGAGAAGAAGAAAAAAACAGAGGGAGGTGGCATCCACCCCCCCCCCCCCCCTACCCGGGCGAGAGTTAACTGTTAACGATGATTGACATGAAACCCAAACAACTGATCAGTGAAAAGGCTGTTGTACCCTCAAAAGAATACAACAATTTGGGTGATAATATGCTAAACACTTTCTGGGCACGGATGGGCTTATGTCTGACGACAAGCCAATAGCTTTATGCTGCAGGACGTTTTGCCGTAACTGTGCTCTGTATACGCCGCCACCCATGAACAGGTAACCAGGAGTGCCCCCGCCCTCGATCCCAACGACGGCGGGACGCACATCACAGGTAACCAGGAGTGTCCCAGCCCTCGATCCCAACGACGGCGGGACGCACATCACAGGTAACCAGGAGTGCCCCCGCCCTCGATCCCAACGACGGCGGGACGCACATCATGAACAGGTAACCAGGAGTGCCCCGCCCTCGATCCCAACGACGGCGGGACGCACATCACCTTACGTTAACACCAGAGAACAAAAGAAAATGTCGCGGCACTCCCAGCTAAGAAATGGAAGAATACAAAAGCAAATGAAGAGAGAAGGGCGGTGGTGTGTTAGCTGTGGTAAAAAATACGAAGGCAGAAAGTAGTCGCTGCTGAAATCAGCAAGTGTGCGCGCGCGCGCGCACGCGCACGCGCACGCGCACGCGCACGCGCACGCGCGCACGCACGCACGCACACGCACACGCACACGCACACGCACACGCACACGCACACGCACACGCACACGCACACGCACACGCACACGCACACGCACACGCACACGCACACGCACACGCACACGCACACGCACACGCACACGCACACGCACACGCACACGCACACGCACACGCACACGCACACGCACACGCACACGCACACGCACACGCACACGCACACGCACACGCACACGCACACGCACACGCACACGCACACGCACACGCACACGCACACGCACACGCACACGCACACGCACACGCACACGCACACGCACACGCACACGCACACGCACACGCACACGCACACGCACACGCACACGCACACGCACACGCACACGCACACGCACACGCACACGCACACGCACACGCACACACACACACACACACACACACACACACACACACACACACACACACACACACACACACACACACACACACACACACACACACACACACACACATGTGCTTAGCCGTGAATTCCACATGTTTTATGCTACTGAACCTAAGTGACCAAACTACCCCTTTGGGAACCAAATCTACCCCCTTTTGGGGTAGATTTGGTCGCCTCTTTGGAAAGCTGTAAATCCTTAACCCTCGTCCGGGTAGGGGGGGTGGATGCCACCCCCCCCCCCCCGGTTTTTATTTAATAACTCGCGTAGTTTCACACCGATTTCGATGGAACTTTCAGTACCCTACTTTTGACAAATTGCTCACATACTCTGAAAATTTTGAAGTTGTAACCCACATGATGTGACCCGTGACCTATGACCTGTTTCTCAATGTCATGTCAGGCGCAACTTGCGTCCCGCTGTATCGATGCTTGTAACTTCTGCAGTTTTCGAGTGTTTGTTGTTCAGGAGCATATGCACAGGTGCTTCCAGGTGACAGTTGTGGTTTCCAGTTTCCACTGAGATTGTGACTTCGATTGACCTTTTCAGAGGTCAACTGAGGTCGACCTCCGATGACTTCAGATTACTTTTTTGGGCTTCTGGCGGTTTCTAGGACATTCCGTTACGCTGATTTCAAATTTGGGATCCATTTGACATAATGATATGTTCCACTGGGGTCATGCACTTCCACAGGTCAACCCAGGTCACTGACCTCAGATGACCTGACATGACCTTTTTTTTGGAATTTGGCAGTTTTTAGGACATTTTGTGACGCTGATTACGAATTTGGCACCCATTAAGCATTATGATATGCTCATTCACGATTCTAGATCGATAAAATTCAATTTATACGCATTTTCAATTTTGATGACATTTGGGTCATTGACATGACCTCAGAGGTCACCTAATGACCCAAGACCTTAACATCGGGTATCAGCAGCTTCCTCTCGTCACAAGCAACACGCTCGTCTTTGAATCGAAGCTCTAGCTCAATTAGTGTCGAAACGCTAAGGGGAGGGGGGTCGTACCCCTACCCGAGCACGTAGTGATTTTGCCCTACCCGGGCGAGGGTTAACTATTCATGGTACGATATTTTTCCGGATCAGGGACGCCTTGCTTATACATTTTTGAATGTATTCCTAATTTATAAAATATCGAAATTCTTTCAATTTAAGCTTTTATGACCCAAAATGTTGGGGCATGTTCCAACTTAGGAACTTTTGGGTAAGTATTGCAGTATAACCTAGACAAAAGCTCGGTTTGGTCTCTGAAAAAGCTAAAGGGTCCTCTTTGGGCTAGATTGAATCCAAATTAAGTATTCTTACTTTTGTTAAAAGCTCAGTTTAAAATGTTAAAGATTATGTGACTTTAGCCCAAATGTCCTGTAATACACTACGATTCTTCCCTACCTCGGTTTTTAAACTTGCTCTAAAGTTGAAACTCTGTATCTATAATAATATCCTTTGTTTTTTATATAATGTATTTTTTTATATATGATGCACTTAATTTTTAAATTGCTTAACTTTAAGTACAATACAAACAAATGGTTTGAACGCTTGAAACTGGTTCGAACCCTAAGTGTAAGAAATTCATGACGTCATTTTTTATAACTTTTTTTTTTACCAGATACGAATACATAATTATCTTGTCTGTATTTCTGAGACAAAACTGATCTAGGAACATGCCTTTTTATTTACATTTATCAATTTCTCATTTTTACTTTTTCTGACAGAGCAAAATCGCTGTTCTGGACGTGGTCGATCGAGGTCATTCACTTGACCTGGAAGGTCACTCATTGACCCGAAACCTAAAAATTGCATACCGTTAGATTCCAAACATGACAGGCAACATGTTGGTTCTTACTGCGTTGCTCTATGTTGCTTGGTTTGGAAGTTAACAGGGGGTCTTTTTAGGACCCCGTAGGGCGAAGGTGAAAAAAGCTCCCGTAGGGCAAGGGTTAATACTTTTTTTAAAGAAATCTTCTTTTTTTGTAAAAAGAGATACCTTTTTCGATTTTTTTTAAAAATAGCTTGTTTTTCTATATTTTTAAGTGTCAACGAAGGTAGTTTTGTAATAATAAACAAGGAAAAAAAATATTATTCTTAAAAAAAGTCCTGGGAACAATGTAATGGTAGACGGGAATGTCTATAACTTAAAAACCAAAATAAATAGAACCAAACCGCTTTCAGTTTTGGATAGCCAATGGATATACCTCCGATATATGATGCACTTAATTTTTAAATTGCTTAACTTTAAGTTTAAAAAAAATGGTTTGAACGCTTGTCACTTAAAAACTAAAATGTATAGAGCCAAACGGTTACCAGTTTTAGATGAATGAGATGCAGGACTTTCAAACAATGTTTTTTTTTAAATACTCAACTTTAAGCACAAAATTTACAAATGTGAGAACAATTTAATGGTGGACGGGAATGCCTATAACTTAAAAACTAAATCAAATAAAACCAAACCGATTTCAGTTTTGCATAGCCCATAGATGGACCTACGATATATGATGAACTTAATTTTGTAATTACCTTACTTTAAGTACAATATTTTGTTTGGTTGTTCTAACCACTGGTCACTTAAAACGGTTACCAGTTTTAGGTGAATAAGATGCAGGACTTTCAACCAAAGAAGCAAATAATTTTTAAAATACTTAACTTTAAACACAAAATTTTAAAAAGTGATTTTTTTTAGTATTTCCATTTTTTATAGGTGAAATTTTCGTCTGAGCGAAAAGTGTGTTGGAACTAATTGAGAGCCCATTCAATTTACTATCCATAATTTTTTTGTTATTTCAAAAATGTTGATTCTAAGTATTTGTTTCAAACATTTTAGTAAAACGTTAAGTGCTGCCACCTGTCGGCAAAAATCTGAATTTGTTTTGAACAGTTAGGGCAAACAACAATAGGGCATCATTTTACAGGAAAGGAGACCCTTAAATCGGTCTTTTTCCACCTCTATCACTTGAGATACCTTTAAAGGGAGATAATGACCTTTTGATTTTGTTAGCAACACTTTCTTTGGCTACCATTATGGTATTAAAATGATGTGATCTAAATTTAAGAATTAAATACAATTATTCCCTAATTCAAAGTTGGAAGTTTGGGAAAATTTATGATCGGTATTTTCCCTACACTATTGGAAAGCGCAACATCTGGCGCTTTTGTGTCAATCTGTTCAACGTTGTTCAATGGGCACTTATAAACAAATCGCCGACACTAAATAGGTTGCCATCGGGGGCCTACCTAAACTGCCGATTTCAATGCACTTTTTTAAAATGATTGTCGATTGTTCATAAAAGTTTGGCACATATTCGCAAAAGATAGAATGCAGGAAACATATTGCATACCTTCATGATAAATAACAATGCGTAGGGAGGCTAATTTACTGAATATGTTACCGAGTGCTTGCTGATTATAAGCGTGGAGCGCTTATCAACTATGAATTGAAATATCTCGCGGTAGGAATTGTTATATGCAAAATGTGATGAATTTACAATATATTTTGGTCTCGTCTATCGATTTCAGGTGCTAACTACATTTTTGTGGAAAAAGGTCATTATCTCCCTTTAATGTCAATTTAATCAGTTTTTTAAACAATGACGTGAGAACTATTAAGTATTTTAAGAAACTGTAAACTTTATCATATTGGTGTTGACTAAAGTTATATGGATATGTATTATATTAATACTCGTTCTTTGAAAGAAATCGTTTTTTTTTTTGGTAAAAAGAGAGAATTTTTGTTCTCGAAATATTAATTATTTATTTTAAAAAATATATATATTGCTTAGTGTTAACGAAGGTAATTTTGTAATAACAAATAAGAAAAAAAAATCTAAAAAAATAGCTCCAAGTCCTGTGAATAATGTAATGGTAGACGGGAATACCTATAACTTAAAAACCAAAATAAATAAAACTAAACCAATTTCAGTTTTGGATAGCCATTGAATACAGTATATGATGTACTTAATTTTAAAATTGCTTAACGTTAAGTACAATACAAATTTTGGTTTGAACGCTTTTCAATTACAAACTAAAATTTATAGAGCCAAACGGTTAGCAGTTTTAGATGAATGAGATGCAGGACTTGTAGACAAAGAAACAAATAATTTTACAAATACCTTATATTCTCATCATATCTAAATTTTGCATGCCTTCATATATAGGACACCTCTAGGGTCGTTAATATGTATCAAACCTAGTTTAATTTTTGGTAGCGATGTGTACTCGGGCTTTGCATTGCAAAGAGGCAGTTTAAAACAATTTATGACGTTATCGTATGACGTTATCGTAACCCAAACTTAAACACGTTTCGTGTTGTTTATTCAAGTCTAACCTCGGTTAATTTAAGGTAGCAAGTCGTACACTCGGTTAGGTAGGTAAGGCTGCTGTTTTTTTGTCATGTTTTATCAACAAATAACAAAAATAACGTTTCGAATTATTAAAATATAGATCAAACCTAGGTTAGTTTTGGACAACAAGAACCCCTACCCGAAATAACATAGACGTGCTAGTTATATTCAAGATAAGTTAGATAGTTCCGCTATAAATATACTAGATAGTTACTAGTTAGATAGTTCCGCTAAAAATATAAAATATAAAATAGTTCCGCTATAAATATAAAAAAAAAAAAAATATAAATAACGATTACATACATTGGGGGTAGATTTGGTCACTTAGGTTAACCTAGTCTGTGAACCAAAGTGACCAAATTTACCCCAAAATATCTGTTTTTACTCCACTTTGAACACATTTTGTTTTACTTTATAGATAGGTTAGACTTGATTTGTTGGTCTTAAATGAAGGATACATCTTTTGTTTATCACATGCCCAGAGACGAAAGTCACGTATCATGTATAGGTAAGGAATTACAGGTATTTGTAAACAGGATTGGGGGGTATGTTTGGTCACTTAGGTTTACGAACTTGACCAAATCTACCCCAGGGGGGGGGGGGGTAGATTTGGTTGTTTAGGTTAGCCTAACATAATGCAATCATTGCTAAACGTAAGATTGCAGGAAGTGTTTTTTGGTGACTTGCTTAATGATATGTTTCGAGGAAAGAACTTCGAATATTAAAGGGAACACCATGGAGGTTATGATATAATTCCATAGGCCCTGCCATCTTACAGTGTGTTCTATAAAGTTTATATGAGAAAGGTTCAATCACATGTTGAATAGTTTTGGTATCGGTTTGTCGTTGCTTCTTTATATTGAAAAGTAGATATAATCTTGATGGCAATGTTCCTTTAACCCGCGCACTGCAGGGGGTTAATTCCCCCCCCCCCCCCCTCAGGTTTTTCAAAGATAGCGAAAAAAACGGCGGCGCGCAGCGCCACCGGGTTTTGGCACACCTGTTAGGACATCAATTGCGCACACTTTGAGAAAAAAAATAACCTCGGGTCATCTCAGGTCAGGTCACCAGACCAGGTCAAGTGACCCCACCTCCAAAAATGTTTGCAGTTGTGCCAAAGCCAGAGTTTTTCACGGATCAGTTTGAAACTTACAGGATGTCATGAGGGCATAAGTACTTACAATTCGTATATCTCGGAATTTTGATATCGGTGACTTAAGGTCAGGTCAATTTCGTAACCTCCCCATAATGAGTCAATGGGGAAATATACAAATGCTTCCTATTTCAAGGATATGCATGATATTAGTACAATTACTTCTGGATCATGTTATTATAGGATATTTGTGATGATCCCAGTGTAATTTTTGTTCAGTGACTCCTATTGGGTCATTTGAGGTCATGTGAGGTCACCATCACTTTTTTTTGTCAATAACTCCCGACATAATGGAGATAGAGAAGTAAAACAGACATCAACGTATTGTCTCGCCGAGATACGTCTTCCCATATGCAACATGCCCTACTTGGGTCACCACTTGACCTTGACCTGAGGTCAAATTGTTAGTTGAATTAACAAGGTCGCCATGTATATCATTTGAAGCGCCTTGACAAGATAAACACAATGGCGTAAACAATTTTCCGTTATCTTTATTAAGTAAAAAGTTAATAGCAAAAACGATTTAGCAAAAAAAAAGTTTTCTTCTTTTTGACCTCTGGAGCCTCAAATATTGACCTGAGATCAAATCTGAGGACACCTTAGCGATTGCAAATTTCACTGGCTGGCGTTTGTTTTTTTTCCGTTTGTTTATAACTAGTATCGTTTCTGAGATACATGGGAATTTCTGGAGCGATGTCCTAAAACAGGAGAAAAAACTGGAAAATTTGACCTTTGATGACCTCTGGTGACCTCAATTTTGACCTGACCTAAAAGAACACTGAAATACTTTCGATAGAACATGTATGAAGCTATCAAATGCCTTTTTCCGCTTCTCGCTACGTAGCGGTTTTCGAGATCTCAGGGGGGAGCGGAAATCACCCCCCCCCCCCCCCCCCCCCCCCCCCCCCCCCCCCCCCCTGCAGTTCGTGTTCGGCGCAAAGCCCCTGCAGTGCGCGGGTTAATCTTTCTGTGGATTAGAACAAGTGTTTTTTTTGCTTGGCTATATCTTGTACCTTCAGTAATTTGAGGTCTTTGAATAGTATGAAACTGTATGACTTTGACTTTGTTTGACTTTGAACTATGACTGTGGGGCCAATAGTGGGGTGTGTGCACAGCAACAAAAGACCATGGCAAATATGTTCTACAATCATCAACAAATTGGGCTAGGATTATCACATTTTTTATTCCAAAATATATATTTATAATTTTTTCTTTAACAACACTTTTGACAACACATTTTCCAACCTTGTTGCAAACAGGAGAAATGACAAGAAATCGTTTTTTTTAATATCTGTGATGTGACCATTGAGTTATGGATTTGTGTGGGTTTTTTTCGGCAGTCTTTGTGATAAGACCTGTGCCTGAGTGGCAGCATAGTATAACTGTTTGATCATGTAATGCTATAGAAAGAAAAACACATGCACATTTTATTTATGTTACAAACCACAAGTTGCTGGTTCCTTTGATGCAAATTTCCCACTTTGGAGCTTTCTTCAAGCTTGGTTAGTAAACTGCCATTTCAGTCAAAATGTGTACCACTGCAAACCAGTCAAATTTCTGAAATTGACAGGCAATGCCTCTCCATCAAGACAACCAAAAGCAATTAACAGCAAGTACAAGCAGGCACCAAGTGCCCATGAGATTTCCAAGGGTCAAATCTGAAACCCACCCACAAAGCTATGAACCAATATGCATGGCATGGTCATACCTCAGGATACTGTAAACATGTTGATTGTTGAAAGCAGTGTCCTAGGATTGCAAAATTTGGGTGGAAAATGACACCCTATGTATACTATTTTTCCACTCTTTTCCCCCAGTTTTACTGTGAATTTTCCACTCCCTAAACTGAGGTGAATTTGAAAACTAGAAGCCTTAGCATATATACTAAGCCACTTTCCTCCACAGGTATTGTAATTTGTAACAGCCAATTCTGATGGGTCAGTTTGTCAAACTAGCAGAGTTCATCATATGGTCTTTTTAGGCTGAATATTCCACTCTTAATGTTGATTGTTAGGCTGAATTTTCCACTCCGCACCCTGTCTTCAAAGCAATCCTAGGACCCTGGTTGAAAGATTACCAGATTTTTGAGACATTTTGACAACAGGGAAAAATATGTACAAGTAGCGTAGCCCAACCCAATATGAACTGGCTTGTATCTGTGTAGGCCAGTCAGATTATAAATTTATTTGTGCCACAAATTGGCATCAACTTTGGAATCAGCACATCAGTCATTAAGCAGCCTCTAGAAGAACAAACCATATGCATGTCAGGTAGGTAGGTGGGTGTAGGGCAAGATTACTTTACTATATAGGTGTAGGGGTGTAGGTACCGTAACATGGAACACATCCCCTTACACCCAACTTTTCGGCTAGCACCATCAGCTGGAGTTGTTGCAGCAGTTGGCCGCCAGGGACCGCTAGTGAGCCAGGGTGTTATGACGTCGCAAGCAAATGGTACCACTAAATATTGATTTATTTATTTATAAATAAATAAATATTTAGTGTTAAATATTTAACTGGTACCATTTGATTGTGACGTCATAACACCCTGGCTCACTAGCGATCCCTGGCGGCCAACTGCTGCAACAACTCCAGCTGATAGTGCTAGCCAACTTTTCATGCTATTGGCGATGTAGACGATAATGACGCACTTAAGATCGCCAATAGCATGAAAAGTACGGCGTTAAGACGTGGCCGGCGTTATGGTTGTAATGTTTACCCCAGCTCGTGGCTGCTGATTAGGGTGCATCAAAATACACCTTTCCTTTATATCAATCTGCCTGGGTGCTAAAAGTGTTTGATTGGATATTATTAGAGCGTGTGTAAAATACTTAAAGGGAAATATTCACCTTTTGATTTTGCTAGCAACAATTTCTTTGGCTACCGTTATGGTATTAAAATGATGTGATATAAATTTAAGAATTAAATAAAATTATTCCCTAATTCAAAGTTGGAAGTTTGGGAAAATTAATGATCGGTATTTTCCCTCCACTATTAGAAAGCGCAACATCTGGCGCTTTTGCATCAATCTGTTCCAACGTTGTTGAATTTACATCATATTTTGGCCTCGTCTATTAATTTCAGGTGCCAACTCTATTTTTGTGGAAAAAGGTGAATATTTCCCTTAAGGGAAATAATGACCTTTTTCCACTAAAATGGAGTTAGCACTTGAAATCGCCAGACGAGATCAAAATATATTGTAAATTCATCACATTTTGCATGAAAACTTTCCTACCGAAAGATATTTCAAGTTAAAGTTGATAAGCGTTCCACACTTTAAACGACCGGTACTTGCACTATTTCTGACCTTTTGTCAAGTACTTTTGGTCATCAAACTGCGGGCTTTTCCCGTATTGTTTTTTTACGCAATGGAGTGGAAAATATATTGTGCGTTCTGCTTGTTGTGATTATATGCCCGGCGATCTTCTAAAACTAACAGCGATTGAAAAAAGTGGCAATAAAATCGGAAGCTCATCGATGCACATCAACGCGGCATAGTTAGTGGTTGCGACCCTCAATTTTTGAAAATCGATTCATTTGTTTTCAACATTAGGAGTTGTGTATAGTTTGTCTGTGGCTGTATATAACACTATGCTTTATTTTATCATGAAAAATAATAATTTTTCCCAAAAAAAACTAACGAACAATAACACAAAACTGGCAATTAAATCAGAAGCTCATCGATGCACATCGACGGCGACCTATTTAGCGTCGGCGATTTGTTTACAAAGTCATTGTCATGCTTCTCGGCGCACTTAACCATCTCGGCGCACTTGGAGAGTTGTTCCTGATTAGTATACCCAAGTCCCGTAGCAGGCTTTGTTAATGACGTCACTGGTGCCATTCTTGTGCAAAATATATCTGATTTCGAGTTGAAAGCTAATTAAAGACTTATTCAAATTATTGTTTTTAAGTTTGAATTTTCTTGTTAATCATTATTAAAGGTATTTTATCACTGTATTTCATAGTAGTTGACACTTCAGAAACTTTTGACGTAATAATATTGTATCCAATATGCATTTCCCTCACCTTTTGCTATTGTGGCGCAGTGCCGAGTGCTTTGCGAATACTAGCTTGCCTGGGGTTCAATTCATTCCGCTCTTATTTTATTCGAGTTGGTATAGTTTGCATGTTGTTGTTATTCATGACTTATACTGATAGTCAGTCATGCATCACGGATGCTTCACGGATTGCTTCACGGATCAGAGCGCTGCTCGAACGCACGCTAGTAGCGCTTTCGTTCTCCATGGCAACCAGGCGTGAGCCAATGAAAAGCCAGAGCGTATTCCCTTTCTGGCTTTTGATTGGCTGACGCCTGGTTGCCATGGAGAACGAAAGCGCTACTAGCGGGTGTCCGAGCAGCGCTCAGTTTGATCGGAAATGTCACAGAGCCTCCACAAATGCCGCACTCGATGTTAACAATGGTAGGGAAGGACGAATTTGTCAATGACCTTCATGAAGTACACAAGGTACTTGTTTTGTATTTTTTCCAAACTTACAACTTTGAATTTGGGAATAATTTTATTTAATTCTTAAATTTAAATAAAATAATTTTAAAAACATAACGGTAGCCTAAGAAATTGTTGCTAACAAAATCAAAAGGTCATTATTTCCCTTTAAAGGGACATTGCCACCTTTCTGAAAGTTGTCAAATATACGCTGGTTGTACCCTAAAATATGAAGTAAGTGCTGCTGAAAACGATGGTGATATTTTTTTCTCTCGAAAACTTCACTCAATTGATAATAATTAAGTTTTTTTTAAAATTTGGGTTGATGACGTCATTATTGAGCTAAATAGAGCTATAGATAAATCCCTTACGCTTCCAAAGTTTGGCACAATTTTTGTCAGACAATTCTGGCGATTCAAATACAAGCACGTACCAGGTAAACTGTGTCGCACTCACTTGACCACCGAAGTCTTGTCACTGAAAGCTCCACATACCACACATCGAATTATTGGCATCGTTTGAAAATTGCATTAGAGTTTCACTTTATAGAAGTCTAGTTATCCTGATATAACCCACGGTAAATATAATACACCCAGCGATCGAGAAACGAAACACGTAAATATCTCCAAGGTTTACCTTAAAACAAGTCGACTATCATCACCATTGGGTAAAGAGAGACGTCATCGGCTTTAAACCCCTATTCAAATACATGTGGGGTTTATTTGTTACAATTGTCAAGACCAAGCTCGAATTTATTTTCGAATAAACCTATGTGGTTGTTTTAACTGCTACCCTACTTAATTTCAAAGCAAATCCAACAACATGGCTATCTCAACTCAAAACTAATGTTAAGGTGGGAATGTCCCTTTAAGCGATCGGAAGTGATTTACAGGTCCAACAAAAAACTTATAGAAGACATTCCAGGGTCTTCCGGCATTGACTGGGGTGGTGGGCAAAATGCCGCCTGGCGAATATTCGCGATATATCAAAAGTGAATGGAGGCGGCGATCGGAACCTTTCAGTACTTATTCTTACGTCAATTGCACATATCTTGAGAAACTTTCAGGTATATTTCAGGGTCACTTCAGGTCATTGACCTAAGATCATTTGCCTGAAGGCATGGCAACCGAGATTTCATTAACTGACCCGTTTGCATTGTTCTCACTGTAGTTTTGGACTCCAAACCGTACTTAGAGGCAATACATTTCTCAGCCACTAGCATTCTGATGGTTTCTGACCTTTGACCTCCACACCCGGGCAAACCCAGCGATGGGAGGTCTGTCAGCCCCGAACATTTCAATGGCGACACCCGACATCGCACCCAGAGCGCAGAGGAACCTGGGCAGGAGCATAGGATTGGACCACCTTCTCGTCAACCTATCCCTCCAGGCTTCCATCTGACCCACCCACCGGGGCAAAGGGAAACACTGCTTCCGACGCGCCGACCGGACGGCCTTCAGAGACACCTTCGAAGACTGGAGAGCGCATCGACAACATCAACATGGACTCCAGCATTGAACAACTGAACAGGGACGTCACCACTGCCATCATCTCCGCGGCTAAGAAGCATATACCGTACGGCAACGGTACCGGAAAGCACGACCCCTTCTGGACAGAGAGGTGCGAGGAGGCGGTTCGAGCCAGGGACCGAGCGGTCGACGCGGTAGCCCGCCCGTACCACAGCGCCGAGGACGTCCGGGCATACCAGGAGGCAGGGAAGGAGGCCGACGTCGTCATCGCCGAGGAAAATGTAAAAACCGCCTCATCGACAAGCTCCAGTCCATGAAACCGGAGGCCGACATGTGGCGCCTGATCCGCAGGCTGGACGAGAAACTTCCGAAACCCAAGCCCAACGAGCCGATCTCACGACTACAGAGGGGCCACCTCACACCAACCCAGCCGGCCACATCAGACCAGGAAAAGGCAGACTTGTTCATTTGATAATATGCTAGGGTATCGACATTGAAGAGAGACAAGGAGCACGACCGTCCCTAGGCCATAGTCCAGGATTCCCAAAGAGTAATACAAAGCTGCCAGTGTAACAGCAACAAAACCAACCTCTGCAGTCCCTTCTCCCGAATAGAGCTCAAGAAGGCTATCACCAAGCTGAACCTGGGTACCGCCCCTGGTCCAGACAAAGTCTGAAATGAGCTCCGAAAACTGGGACATAAGGCGGAAACAGCCGTACTCCACCTCATGAACAGGACGTGGAGAGAGTGGCGGACCCCAGCAGCCTGGCGCACAGCCACCACCATGATCCCCATCCTGAAGAAGGGCCAGCGGCCGCCAGTCTGCAGCTGAACCAGCCATATATTGCCCTGTCTCCCTGCCCTGTCTCTCATGCCTGGGCAAACTGGCGGGATCGGCTGGTGCAGAGACGAATGCAGGCGTGGCTTGAAACAAATAAGTTCAACAAGAACCAAGCGGGGTTCAAAGTCTCAGACGAGTCTACAGCACCGTGGACCAGCTGGTGAAGGTCCCCCAATCCATCTTCGACGGCCTGGAGGACGCCGATCGACTGCGATCCGTCCTAGTGCTGGTGGACTTCCGGGCGGCCTACGACCGCATGACAACCTGAATGTGAAGATGGCACGCCTCGTCCTTCTGACGTGCATAATCAGATGGACGATGTCCACACTCCGAGACCGGCGAGCCAGGGTGAAGTGGGCTCCACCCTCTCCAGCAGCCGAAATCTCCCACAGGGCCTTGCACAGGGGTAAATCCTGGCCCAATACCCTGGCTCACATATGTGGTCGGTCACATACGTAAACGACGTACCAGCGGGGCTCGAGCCAGCCATACAGCAGCCCATCTATGCAGACGACCTCGCCCTCTGAGCATAAAACCACAGACTGAAGGAATGTGGATGATCCCTCCAGCCAGTGCTGGACGCCCTCTCAACCTGGTGTGCTACATGGAAGGTCAGCCTGTCAGTACAGAAATACTTCATGACAACCTTCTACCTGGCACCACCTGAAGCACGGTGCTAGCGAGCCATGTGAAAAACTGGGAAAAATTGGTTATTATAACCCCAATTGCATTGTCTTTGTTGGACCTGTAAATATCAATGAATCTTCATGAAACTTTACAGAAATTCCTTTCACCCACATTCAAACAATAAGCCAGTATGCAAAATGTGGCAAGTTTCGATGAGATCTCGTCGGGGCAGGGTTGGCACCTACACATCAAAATTGGGGCAGCTTTTGAAAATTTTGGGGCACCTTTTGGAAATTTAGGGGCAGCTTTTAAATTTAGGGGCAGCTTTGGTAATTTGGGGGCACTTTTTGGGGCAGAAGTAACAATTTACGGATTCACACTAGATAAAACGTGATCGCGATTACGACTCCCCCCGCAACAGCTTTTGGCTGAAAAGTGAATACTAGATAAAACGTGATTGTGAATACCCCCCCCCCCCCCCCGTTAACAGTATTTGCTCTGACCGAGGACCGAAATTTCGTCTTTGGAAAAAAAGCACAAAAATCCTGCCCCAAATGGGCAGCTTGCTTATACTTATAAAGTGTGTGATTTAGAAAGGCTACTTGGCCTCACGGATGCGAACGATACCAAGCTCCTTAGTGAGATCCTCTCCTCAGTCGTTGATGTGGCTGGTGAACATGTCATGTGCCCAATGTTTGTCAAGTCTAGCTTTGAAAGCGTTGATGCTGGGGGCGTTGATCACTGAGGGCGGCAGCATGTTCCACTGATGGATCACACGCACGCTGAAGGCGTTCCATCGAACCCGGAAACAGCCCTGGGCTTTAGCAGCTTCTGTGTGGCCATGGGTGGTACCAGTAGTTGCATCAGTGAAGAACTTTGTCACGTCGACATGAAGTTTGCCGACCCGTAGTCTCTCCATGTACAGGCGGTCACAGATGCTGGTGACCAGTCTTGTCACTTTGCCTCGACTCTGCACACGCCCGATGCGCTTCTGGCCTTTCCAGTTAAAGGGTCCCCAAACCGTATTGGTGTATTCTAGATGAGGTTGAACCATCGCCCGAAACAGCAACAGCAGGGCGGTTTTGTTGATGACGCTGAAGGATCGACAGAGTCCCATTTGGGCAGGATTTGGGTTGCCCCAAATATCTAGTTGATGTTCCTGTAACGGTGGGGCTGGCGTCACCCTCGCGGCTGGGCAAGGCAAAGGGACAAGACTGGTGACCAGTCTTGTCACTTTGCCTCGACTCTGCACACGCCTGATGCGCTTCTGGCCTTTCCAGTTAAAGGGTCCCCAAACCGTATTGGTGTATTCTAGATGAGGTTGAACCATCGCCCGAAACAGCAACAGCAGGGCGGTTTTGTTGATGACGCTGAAGGATCGACAGAGTCCCATTTGGACAGGATTTGGGTTGCCCCAAATATCTAGTTGATGTTCCTGTAACGGTGGGGCTGGCGTCACCCTCGCGGCTGGGCAATCAAATCAAGGTTCAAGTTACTATCACCGTTGTTGGTCTGGAGTCATGGGGAAGCTTAGTGACGTCACCAGATTCTGGCTACGAGCGAATCTTAGGCGGACCTGATCAGACTTAATGGCTACGAGCAGTAGGTTTTGTCACTGTCAGACTTAATGGCTACAAGCTGTAGGCCGACCCGATTGGACTTAATGGCTACGACCTGTAGGCTGACCCGATCGGACTTAATGACTACAAGCTGTAGGCCGACCCGATCGGACTTAATGGCTATGAGCTGTAGGCCAACCCGATCAGACCTAATGGCGGGGTTAGGTTAGGTTAGGTTAGTTAAGTTTAATTAATTCCAATTGGTTTGGCCTACCGCTCGTAGCTATTAAATCAGGGCGGCCTAAGATTCACTTGTATCTGGTGACGTCATTAAGCTTCCCCATGACTCCAGACCAACAACAGTGATAGTAACCTGAACCTTGATTTGATTGCCCGGCCGCGAGGGTGACGCCAGCCCCGGACGGTGACGCCAGCCCCACCGTTACCGATGTTCCTGCCACGTTTTGCATACTGGACAATAAGCGGACAATAAGAAGACAAGCAGACAGGTTACATTATTCACTTGAAAAAAAAAACAATCCCTTTGTAATTTGATGCACCCCACAGTGATGTAGGTATCAAACTCAAACTCACTCAAAATACCCTCGAACGCAACAAAGACGTGGCATGTGGCGTGCCACGGTCTGCCACCTTACCATATTTCAGTTTAAATTGGAGCGCTGGAGTTAGACGTACTATCTGAATTGTCAATTAACTCCTGTAATAATACAACTTGATAATTGAAAAACAAATGAACGATACCCCAATAAGTAATCACTAAGCCAAGCGCACGGTCATAGAATACTAGGCACCGAGACTACTTTACTAATAACCACGGTACTTAGAATACTAGGTAGCGCCGAGTGCCGGCCTTCAACACAGGCCTATGTGTATCACTTTTTTCAGCTGGTATTTGCAAGCTAAAAAAATAAGTAAATTATGAATATCAAAGCAACTTAAGTGTTACATTCATATTGTAAAATAATATACACAAAATAAAGCGATTGGAATTTGAATTATTTTTCTTCTTTTTTAAATGCAGCGTGGTGGCTCTTTCAAATGACTGCAATGTGAAAATTAAAAAAGTTTTGGGCAGAAATTTGAATGTATATATGCAATGGTAAATGAAGAATAAATCTAAAAACGTGAATTATTTGCTAAAATAACAAGTAAAAAGACATAAAATCGATTTCCCAAGGGGCAACACAAACCTAAAGAAAAACTTATTGTGATTAAAGCATTGTTTGTTCAAAAACGAAGAGGTGTCGTGGCTGGAAAAAAACACATCTGACTTAGAATTTAACTGGCTTTTAAGTGATATATACATTATTCGAAAAATTACTAAGCAGTTTTATCTATTGGCTTGCAAAGCCAAGGGTGCTATGTGTAAGTTTGCTGGGTTGCAGAGCTTTTGGTAAAACCAGGGAGTGTCGTGGCTGGAAAAAAATAGTAAAAGTGTAAAATTTCATAAGCTTTAATATGTAGTGCAAAAATTTGAAAACTTTAGTAAGCGTTTTTCTCAAATTAACTTAAAAGATAGACGATTTTTCAGTTTGCCGTATTGAGACCTACGGCGATGTTTCTGAGCAGTGCACACAGCGTGATCTGGACCATTGACCAATCAGCGCCGGGTTAAGTCATTGCTGATTGGTTGACAGTGCCGATAACACTGCACGCGTATCGTAGAGATCATTGCCAGTGGTCACACCCGAGTTATTTTTTGCCATGTTTGTTTTTTGACCGAGTAGGTAGGAGATGTGAGGCTCAGATGTGAGAGGGTACTGTGATTTAATATGCGTTTACGAAACATTGTCGTGGCTTGAAAATGTTACAATGAAATACAAATTTAAGAGGCTTTTAAATGATGCATGATTTATTCGACAACTTTTGAGGTACCATCTTTTATGTGGCTTCAAAGTCCGTGTTGTGATGGTCAATTTTCAGTTCACAATTCACTGAATGCTCAGTTAAAGTTTGTTAATAGGTATTGTCAGATTGAGAAATAATAGACTATAAGTATGGAAAACTACCATTACTGTCATATTTTACATACTTTGGAGTTTGGCACCATATGAAACTGCCAGTGGCGGGGCAAGAAGTTTGCAAACATGCAAACAGAGCATGCCACCTGCTCTTCAGACCGCTTCCCCTGACTGGCTAAGTCAGGTTGGGTTTCTGCAAATTGCCATAGCCATGGGAGGAGAAGGAACCCTCCTGTAAATGGGAGCAAACAGTAGCATACTAAATATTAGGTTGTGCAGGTCATGACCTGGTCCTCTGGACCTGTGGCGCCCATGGCCATGCCTGATGCCAGTATGCAAAACGTGGCAAGTTTCGACGAGTTCTCGTCGGGGCAGGGTTGGCACCAGCACATCAAAATTGGGGCAGGTTTGGAAATTTGGGGGCAGCTTTTAAATTTAGGGGCAGAATTGTAAATTTAGGGGCAGCTTTGGGAATTTTGGACAGGTTTTGACTTTTTGGGGCAGAAGTAACAATTTACTGGTCCACACTAGATAAAACAAGATTGTGATTATGACCGACTGTACCCCTGGTCAAAATTTCCTCGTCTGGAAAAAAAGGAAAAAATCCTGCCCCAAATGGGGCAGCTTGCTGTCCCATTAGGGGCAGGATTTGGGTTGCCCCAAATATCTTGTTGATGTTCCTGCCACATTTTGCATACTGGTGGCCATGCAATGTTGGCGCCCCTCTGACCAATGACGGTGCCACAGCGCCACTCTGTGTTAGTTAATTTCGCAGGCCACCAATATTGGTGGTGTCTGTCGATTGGGTGGGGCCCCTCAAGGCATTAGGCAATGACCTGGTCCTTTGTGAATTTATGTGTACACCACTGGGTGCAAATGTCCTGTTGGGGGTGAAAGAGAATACAAAAAAAGGAGTCATCTAAAAAATTGGATTGGATTTGGATTAAAAAAAACTCAGTGAACCTTCTTAAAGGAAATAGTTCACCTTCAACATTAGTTTTAAACTGAGATAGCAGTTGTGTAGTCTGTGTTGGGAAACCCCTATCTGTAAGTTTTCTTGACTGAAAAGACTCTCCAGCTGAATATATTTGAGTTTTTGGTGAAGGTATGCGGTGCTGGCGAAAGAATGTTGTACTAGTTCTAGCCCGGGCAGAGGCTATACCATCAGTCAATTAGCTTGCAGCTGGTGCTAGTAAGCGAATCGCCGGTTGGCACATCTCCAATGCGAGTCTATCTTTACACAACTACTTTCGAATCTGATTGGCTGAACCATTTTTTACATTTGCATGACATCAGGACTCTGACTCAGAGAGTATGCATATAGTTTTGATAAACAATGCAAATTTACGGCCTTCTGTCCTGAATTGGCGCGATATAAGACCATTTTTGACAATATTAAAAGAAATTGTATTAAACAATGTAATAAAATCGTGTTGGGTAAAATTTTCCAAGGTGAACTATTCCCTTAAGCTGTTCTTGTACACCCTGTGTGATTTTTTAAAAAGATTTTTGGGTTGCCCACAGGTGGCTCCAGGAACTGGTTTGGGGCATGTGTACACACATGTTTAGTAACTAAAATCGTTATTTTGCAGTTGACTGTCTTATATAATATCATCTACATCGCTCACAATTGTATTTTGTGGCATAGGCAGTTCCAAGGATGGGACGCACCACGCAATCGCATGGCCACTGTTATGGGCAGCTCCAGGGATGAAATTAGAGGGAGTTTGGACCCATGATGTGTAACTATATAGCAAAATAATTCAACTAGAAACTTGGTGACTTGTTTTAGCAATGCCTTGCACACATTTTTTTTTGGGGGGGGGGTCCCAAGGGCGACTCCAGGGACGAATTTTGGGAGCATGTGTTTGACTGTTCACCCAAATTGTGTTTAGTTCCCCATGAGCGTTATTTTGCAGTCAGTAATTTCATGCAATATCATCTGCATGGATCACAATTGTATTTTGGGGCATAGGCGGTCTCAGGGATCAAATTAGGGTGGAATTGTGGACCCATGGTGTGACACTACATAGCCAAATATATAAATAAGCAAAGATTAAGATAACAAAAGACAAGGCTCAATTCCCATTCCCTTCCCCTCCTGAGCACGCAACTACACAAAGCAAAACTGCCATAATTTACTTTCTCATGCATACACATTTAGTTATAAGCTTCTAAAACAGAAATCAATGTGAACAAAACAAAATAGTGACATCTTTAGATACCCCCCTTTGGAATTGCCTGATAAAGCCATTGGGTTCATTTCCCCAAACTTTAAAAAGGAGTATATGTTACTGTTAGAGCATACAATTAGGTGGCAAAATCCAATAACATGAAAACATTGCCTTCAAACAATGTCCCAGGGCAAATAATCTAGAAATGCATGTTTTCCCCCATTCTTTTTTTGGCTACCTCATACCTGTATCCGTCCATGACAATTTTTGGATATTTATGAATACAGGAATGTAGCTCATGCTCCAAGGAATGCAATGCCGCTTTCCCGGAGATAATCGGTCAAGCGGTTTCCGATATAGGAGGGGGAGGGGGAATGGCCCTCCCCCCCCCCCCCCCCCCCGACGGATTCGTTTTTGTTTTGGCCGACAGTAATAGGGTTAATAATGTCACATGCCATTGCATGTTCTTTCTTTTCACAGATACGTTGGATCCGGTCGTTTGTCAATATTGTGTTGTGGTTGATGGTTACAATGAAGTACCTCAAGCGCTTTGCCTGCCCCAGGCATGAGGATGGAAGTGCAGTTTTCACTGCAAGCGCAGAAAGAACAAACTTCGTGTCTCTGAAAAGTAATACGGTGCCAAAGTGGATCGTGCAGGCATTGCATATTCCGAGAAGAAAATCGGTGGGTTTCATCTGCCGAGCGTGCATTGAGCACGCCAAATCTCAGCACAAGGTAATATATGTGAGAAACAGTGAAATTGCAGTAAAAATGAAATCGCTGCCAGTGTGCACTATACTGGTGCTGTTAATATGCTGTCATACATACATTTAGGTGACATAATGTGCTACCAAATGTTCATGGGCAGGTCCAGGGGGAAGGCAGGAATTACCACCGTTCTGGATCCTCCAATGCAAATGCAGCACAGCATAGTGAGCATTGTGCAGTGTGATTGCCAAAAGAGTTGCCTTTGAAATGCATATGTCCCTTGTCGCTCCAACCCCCCCCAAAAAAACTTGTGTTGGGTGGTTGTCCCTTTGCTTTCTGCAAATATTCTTACAATATTAACTTGCATTCTCTTTTCTCTACTGCAGGTCAACCTGGAGCCAAGCTCTGCTCCAACACCTCAGACATCGGCTGTGACGTCCAGAGTCCATGTCATCATCAATCGGTAAGGGATACTCAATATTTTACCTTAATTTACCCACCATACATTACCTTCCCTATCTTCGAGGTGTGTAAACAGTCATGAGCCACTTTGTTTCTTGTAATGTCTGAATTAACTGTTGTTGTACAACTTCCAAAGCATTATATTAAAATGAAAGCAAGCATCAGTAACAACTAATTACTTCCTTCACATAAGGTCTGAAGCTGTCACTGGTTTTGACGATCAGGTCTTCTTACAACAGTCCCTCCACACCTGCATGATCTGCTTCAGTGACTGTGATGTGGTGCTTCATTGACTCAAAGTTGGGGTGGGAGGTATACTGTGCCCACTGCTGCAAACATGTCACAGAGTGTAGTCCAGCTGGTTTTTGAATTTGGACATACTTCATTGTAAATGTGCTGTTACATAAGCAACAATACTGAATGGCTCATTGTGCAAGTCATGTATTGATCTGATATTAGCATGTAATGCCTGATGCCTTTCTTTGTGTGGTGCATTGATGGCTGTTTTTTGCAGGCATTATTGTACTTGATTTATTTGCTGTTAACCTGCCTTACAAATACTCACCATGTCACTACAGCCACATTTCCAAAGTTAAGCTTCCTTCATTGCTAAACCCTCCATCAGTATCATGTTTTCAGTAGCATGTATCGGGTATCATGTTTTCAGTGTGATGAAACTGTTGCTGAAACCCATCCTCTTCTTATCAGCCTTCCGGAGACCCCCATCCCGATCCTGGTGCATGACGCCAACCCGGACCTGGGGGCTGACCTGGCGCCTTCCGCCGACCTGGAGCCTTCCGCCGACCCGGCGCCTTCATCCGTCCTGGTGGCCGTCGCCGACCCGTCGCCTTCCGCCGACCTGGGGGCCGTCGCCGACCCGGCGCCTTCCACCGTCCTGGGGGCCGTCGCCGACCCGGCGCCTGACACCGCCATGACGCCTGCCGCCGACCCGGCGTCTGACTGTACTCCGGTTCGATCTCGCTGGTGGTCTGTCTGTGTCTGCGTCTGGTCTGTCCTGTCTGTGTCTGTGTCTGCGTCTGGTCTGTCTGTGTCTGCGTCTGGTCTGTCTGTGTCTGCGTCTGCGTCTGGTCTGTCTGTGTCTGCGTCTGGTCTGTCTGTGTCTGCGTCTGGTCTGTCTGTGTCTGCGTCTGGTCTGTCTGTGTCTGCGTCTGGTCTGTCTGTGTCTGCGTCTGGTCTGTCTGTGTCTGCGTCTGGTCTGTCTGTGTCTGCGTCTGGTCTGTCTGTGTCTGCGTCTGGTCTGTCTGTGTCTGCGTCTGGTCTGTCCTGTCTATCTATCTATCTATCTATCTATCTATCTATCTATCTATCTATCTATCTATCTATCTATCTATCTATCTATCTATCTATCTATCTATCTATATATATATATATATATATATATATATATATATATATATATATATATATATATATATATATATATAATGTGGTTTTTTACAGATGCGCGGCATGTGTGGCACAAACACAAATCCGACGCCGGTAGAGTTCAAAACCCGCATCCGGCTGCTCCTGATGGGCGCGTCTCCGGCGGTGGCAGCCGGCTCCAGAAGCCAGCCATCGGCGTCCGGCGCCTCTGTCGCCATGGAGGAGGAGAGCGTCTACCTGAGCGCCAACGTTCTTGGGGGCCTCGTGGACGAGGAGGCGGCGGCTGAAGCGGACGGTGACCTGCAGGACATCAGGCAGCTCCTTGAAGAAGCGCAGGTCCGCCAAGAGCCGCCAGCTGGTCGCCCTCTGATAGGAAGTCCGGAGTTCAGCCGCGAAGCCCTGTCGTACGTCGCTGGATACCTGGCCTACAAGTGTCGTTCATTCGACAGCAGCCTCGGCACTGTGTCCGGCCAGTGTCCTCCCGGCCAGGCTGGTTCCAGCTCTGGCTGGATCGAGCGGCTGAGCCGGGGAGGCTTGTCTGTGCCATCACTGCAGTGGCTGGAGCAGGTGGAGCAGTTCGAGGTCGTGTTTGGCGCCATGCACGGCGCTGACATCGATCGTGCTCCTGGCGTCGTCAGGCGGCTCAGGGAGCATCTCCAGCAGAAGTTTCAGGGTGTGGACGCTCGCGTCATCAAGAAGTACGCTGTGACACGGACGCACTTCCGCCTGAAGTGGCTCCAAGGTCGGCTGGCAGAGCAGCGCCTAGACCAGGCTCGCAATGCCAAGCGCATGCGAATGTATGCGCGGTCCGGTGTTTAGGCACCGAACTGCCCCGTTCGCCAGACTGACTGCCGAGCTGTCCTGCCAAGAGCCCGACCTGACCGGGCAACTGGTGCACACGGCGGTGGCACGGCGTGCTGCCGCTCTCCCACGCGGCGCCGTGGCAGCTCACGCAGCTGACGGCGCTGCGGGCCTGACCTAGTGTGGCTGTGCCGCAGCAGGACATCGTCACCGTGATGCTCGCCAAGCTGGCGCTGAAGAAGCGGCACCCGTTGACGGCGGCGCGCTCTGTCAAGACGCTGGCCGTCGTGTTCAATAAACAGCCCGATGCCGAGACCGACCATCTGCTCAAGAGGCTCACCAAGACGGGCGCACGGGAGGGCGGGGACGCCGAGGCGGAGGCGGCGGCTATGGTGGTGCTCTGGGGCGCGCTGGCCAAGCGTCTGGTGCTGCGCGACCACGGCCAGGCGGCCTACTTCGTGCGCTGGCTGGTGGACTGGCTGGCAGATGAGACGGCCGGAGACGCTGCCGTCGCCGCCTTCGAGGACCTGCTGTCGGAGGTCGCGCTGCTGCGGCTCGAGAACCACTGCACCATGCGCCTGCTGCACCGGCAGTGGCTCTTAACCGTCAGCTACGACCAGCTGGCAGCCGGCTTCAGCGCCGAGGGGGCGCTGGCTTCCGCCCGGCGGCGCCACCTGCTCGCGCTGGGCGGCCAGCTGGCGGCGCTGCCGGCCAGCATGGTGTCGGCCCAGCTGGAGCGGTTGCTGCCGCCGCTGGCAGAGCTGGCTGATGACGCGTCGCTGAGCGCGGCCGTGCTGCACGTGCTGGGCCGAGCTGCCGCTGACTCGTCGACCGCGCTCGAGCCGTTTGTGGAGACGCTTGCGCCTCGCCTGCCGCGCTACGGCCTCAGGTGCTCAGCGAGCTGACCCAGTGTGTAGAAATAAACGACTGGTGCGCCCCCAGGCGGTGGAGGCCAGGAACATGTTTTTTTGTTTGTTGGGCAGGTGGCCTGAAGTGATCGAGATCAGGGAATGGAGCTGTGATGGAGTCGTAACCGTTAAGTTACTCAGTGGGCGCATGCTGCATGTGCCATATTTGATCAGTTGTGACTTGTGATGGCTTGTTTTGAATGTTTGCTTGTAACGTTACTAATCGGGCTGCCAGCAGAGGCGTAATGTTATGGTTCCATGTTTCTACCTCTTCTTGAAACGTCTCAGAAATATATGGCATAGCCAGAGAAACACTTGCAGAGGCAATGGACGGTAACCTTGAGTCTTGACGAGGATATAGTTATGTCGGACACTGCCTTCATCGGAGGCCTGTTCACGACGACCTGCGGCTCGGCGGTTTCCAGCAGGCTCGACCCCCGCCCATTTCATCATGCGGCGTCTCTTGAACACACGGACATTTCATCCTGCGGTTCTCCGTGCCAACCGCACCCCACCGGCTGCCGACGACTGCTGACCGCCGAACCGCAGCCAACCGCAGGGTCCGTGAACAGGATCCGAACTCCACTTCTCTGGTTCAGCTTTACTACATATGTGTTACTACATATTGTCATCATAACGCCAGATTTAATTAAAAAAACAAACAGAACCTAAATAATCTGTGATTTTGCAATCTCGTTTTGGGTTCATTTAAATTAACTTCATTATCAATATTAACATACTTTATCCTCAAATTATTCGACAAATTAATTAAAAGCCAAAATTGTTTCGGCTATATTCGGGCACTGCCCTTTATCGACCGAATCCCGATCCCGAAATAACTTAATTATCACAACCTTGACGAATGCGAGATTCTCGAATCCCGACAAAGTATTGTCCGTCATAAATTGGATTTGAATGAGTGTCGCCTGTGATTTGTAAAATAGGTATAATGTTCATCTGTAATGGTTCGTTCCGTAATACCCTCCTTCCCGTTCTCCCCTCCAGCCTCCCCCTCCCTCCCTCACGGGCAGAGCGCCGTGAGGTCAGAGTCCGGTCCTCACGGTCAGACCGATCAGAGCGCGGCAGCACGTGCCGCTGCCCCGGCTGCTTTCGTAGAAATAGTAGACATAGACATAGACATATATTAAGGCCATCCACGATAAGCTCATGGCTATTACGGCCCCTCGTCAGAGGCTAAAACGGCCAATACAGTAGTCAGAGGCTAATACAGTAGCTATACCGATGCGCTCTTGCTAACACATGATAGGAATATACGGCAACAGTTAAATTATCTGAATTCAATGCATTATTCATGGAAAGCAAACCACAGAAACTTTTGCGGGAAAGCAGCATCATTTTAAGCAGAAAATTGTATTGGTTGTATCGGCTAATGCGAGATTGAAGCATGTGCTTACATAAAATATTAATCTGGCGCAATCCTAATCATATATTTTTTTTCTGGACGTGGCGATGGGTGGAAGGACTTCTAGTGCAGCAGTAAGTGTATCAGTTCCAGTGCAGTAAGTAAGTGTAAGTGACTGAATCCAAATACAGGCTACGGTGACTGTGATACAGGCAGTATTTAAACGAATGCATTTAATCGAATTGTAAGAGTGTAGCAGTCGCAAAGTTAGTCACATCATTACTATATCAGTGTCAGTGTGTCAGTGTCAGTGTCTAAGTCGCGAGATGCCTCTATTTGCAAAGTTTTTTATTAGAGTTTTTTATCTGATTTTAATCTACTCCGATGTATGTTTTTGTATATGTATACGACGTGGTCACCATAAAACCCATGAAATGGAGGGACCTAATAAACTGTGTATATTACTTACTATAACTATATACAATCACAAATATATATAATATATAATTATATATAATCAGCATTCAACAGTGGTATTCAGGGCGTCGAATACTGCCACTCGGTGGTCTGTGTGACCACTAAACTTGCAGCTCTACTGCGACGACGAGCTAAAATCCGAGAAAAAGTTTACCCGTAGCCAGCTGAACGGGATTTTCGCGTGACGTCACAACTCGGCGCCCCGCTGCTAATAACCAGGGGGCAGGCCGTGGCGAAGTTTAGTTCCGACTTGGTCTGCCAATCCCCCCGTGACGTCACCGCGAGGACGCCCGAGGGCATTTACATGTTAAGGCTATGGAGGTAGAGGAGTTTTCCATATTGAGTTTCGAACATTTCTAAATACTATTTATTTGAAAAATGAATGTTGTCATGTTCGCTACTGCTTCTTCTATCCAGATCCGGGGTCGATATATACATAACGGGTCATCTACTTCAATGGCAAGACGTTTACCAGCATCATGTAAGCCAGCCACTAAGGGCGACTTTTGGTACCATGTAGTACGATTATCACCCCAAATGTCATGAGCCACTTTGGAATGTACGGTTTGGAGTACGGTTTAGTTTAAACTCGACAGATGGATGAATTACAGAGTTGATGTAGATAAGATAATTATGTAGGGTAGCGTTTTTTTTTAGGTTAAAGGGAAATAATGACCTTTTGATTTTGTTAGCAACAATTTCTTAGGCTACCGTTATGTTTTTAAAATTATTTTATTTAAATTTAAGAATTAAATAAAATTATTCCCAAATTCAAAGTTGTAAGTTTGGAAAAAATACAAAACAAGTACCTTGTGTACTTCATGAAGGTCATTGACAAATTCGTCCTTCCCTACCATTGTTAACATCGAGTGCGGCATTTGTGGAGGCTCTGTGACATTTCCGATCAAACTGAGCGCTGCTCGGACACCCGCTAGTAGCGCTTTCGTTCTCCATGGCAACCAGGCGTCAGCCAATCAAAAGCCAGAAAGGGAATACGTTCTGGCTTTTCATTGGCTCACGCCTGGTTGCCATGGAGAACGAAAGCGCTACTAGCGTGCGTTCGAGCAGCGCTCTGATCCGTGAAGCAATCCGTGAAGCATCCGTGATGCATGACTGACTATCAGTATAAGTCATGAATAACAACAACATGCAAACTATACCAACTCGAATAAAATAAGAGCGGAATGAATTGAACCCCAGGCAAGCTAGTATTCGCAAAGCACTCGGCACTGCGCCACAATAGCAAAAGGTGAGGGAAATGCATATTGGATACAATATTATTACGTCACAAGTTTCTGAAGTGTCAACTACTATGAAATACAGTGATAAAATACCTTTAATAATGATTAACAAGAAAATTCAAACTTAAAAACAATAATTTGAATAAGTCTTTAATTAGCTTTCAACTCGAAATCAGATATATTTTGCAATGCTACACAAGAATGGCACCAGTGACGTCATTAACAAAGCCTGCTACGGGACTTGGGTATACTAATCAGGAACAACTCGCCAAGTGCGCCGAGATGGTTAAGTGCGCCGAGAAGCATGACAATGACTTTGTAAACAAATCGCCGACGCTAAATAGGTCGCCGTCGATGTGCATCGATGAGCTACTGATTTAATTGCCAGTTTTGTGTTATTGTTCGTTAGTTTTTTTGGGAAAAATTATTATTTTTCATGATAAAATAAAGCATAGTGTTATATACAGCCACAGACAAACTATACACATCTCCTAATGTTGAAAACAAATGAATCGATTTTCAAAAATTGAGGGTCGCAACCACTAACTATGCCGCGTTGATGTGCATCGATGAGCTTCCGATTTTATTGCCACTTTTTTCAATCGCTGTTAGTTTTAGAAGATCGCCGGGCATATAATCACAACAAGCAGAACGCACAATATATTTTCCACTCCATTGCGTAAAAAAACAATACGGGAGAAGCCCGCAGTTTGATGAGGACCAAAAGTACTTGACAAAAGGTCAGAAATAGTGCAAGTACCGGTCGTTTAAAGTGTGGAACGCTTATCAACTTTAACTTGAAATATCTTTCGGTAGGAAAGTTTTCATGCAAAATGTGATGAATTTACAATATATTTTGATCTCGTCTGGCGATTTCAAGTGCTAACTCCATTTTAGTGGAAAAAGGTCATTATTTCCCTTTAAAGGGTCTATGGCATGTTGGCAATATACTGGTATATAGGAATGCCTATAACTTAACAATTAAAATTGATAGAACCAAACCGATTTCAGTTTTAGATAGCCAATCAATATACCTACGATATGAGGTTTAAATTTTTTAATTGCTTAACTTTAAGTAAAATTAAATTTTGGGTTTGAACGCTTGTCACTCAAAAAATAAAATTTATAGAGCCAAACCGTTATCAGTTTTAGATAGATAGGACGCAGGACTTTCAAATAAAGAAGCCAATAATTTTACAAATATTTAACTTTAAGCACAAAATTTTAAAAAGTGATTTTTTCAGTATTTCTATTTTGTATAGGTGAAATTTACGACTGAGCGAAAATTTAACAAAACCAGTTGATAGCCCGTGAAATTGCCTACCCAAACCTATTTTTTGGATTGTACAAATTTTGATTTTAAGTATTTGTTTTATAAATTTTAAGAAAAAGTTAAGTGCTGCCACCTGGCGGCAAAAATCTTTTTATTGACAGTTTTCTTCCTTATACTCTCATTAGTATAGTGGTATATAGATGTTGTCCTTAGAGGCCCTTTAAACCCCTCAGAAGACCGATAGCCTCCGAAGCTTTTCCGTAGTCAGGCTTTAAGGTTTTATGGCATGTTGGCAATATACTGGTATATAGGAATGCCTATGACTTAGAAATTAAAATTGATAGAACCAAACCGATTTCAGTTTTAGATAGCGAATGAATGTACCTACGATATGTGAGGTTTCTATTATTTTAATTGCTTAACTTTAAGTACAATTAAAATTTGGGTTTGAACGCTTGTCACTCAAAAAATAAAATGTATAGAGCCAAACCGTCATCAGTTTTAGATATATAGGATGCAGCACTTTCAAATAAAGAAGCCAATAATTTTAAAAATACTTAACTTTAAGCACAAAATTTGAAAAAGTGTGTTTTTTTCAGTATTTTTATTTTGTATAGCCGTACCGAACACACACACTGTCAGTCCCACCAGCACCACCGCTCTGACACCATCCACCGTTACCCGCCGCCACCACTGTCCACCGCTCGCCGTGCTACCGACCACCGCCCGCCGCCTCAGAACGGCGAGTTCAGTCTCCGCGAGTCAGCAGCGGAGCCGACAGGTTGACCAGCCTGCCGTCGCGATACGTCCACTGCAGTCCGATGCAGGGCGAGGGTGGCGCGTGCAGGTGCCGGTACTCGGCCTCTGCCCAGCCGCCGGAGTCGGCTGCCGTCGCCGCCGCGCGTCCCAACCGTTCGGCCAGCCGGCCCGCCTTAGCGGCCAGCTCGCCGTCGGCCAGCGCCCGCTCGCTCGCCGACGGCGTCGGCCAGCCCCCGCTGCCAGACAGAGAGCGCAGCGTTGGCCGCGGCCAGCGCCAGAACCACTGCCACCGCCTCCCCGGCGCCGCCGTCCGAGGCGAGCGCGGCGCTCACCAGCAGCGCGGTGGCCACCTGAGCGGAGAGCAGCAGCACCGGCCATGAGAACCAGACGCGCCGCTGGAAGGCGGCGGCCGCCAGACAGCCGCACTGCTGCTGCCGCCACCGCCGCCCGGCCAGCTCCGAGTCGATGTCAGCCTGCAGACGCAGCAGCGCCTCCGCGGTGGTGAGGCCGCCGTCCCCGCCGCCGCCGTAGGCATCCTGCGTGCCGCCGTTTAGTTGTTGATGAACAGCCGCCTTCCGATCCAGAGCCCTGTTCGGCTGCCGGCTCTCACGTTAGCCAGTGCTAGTGGGCTCGCAGGTTGCCTAGCAACGTGCGATTCACCAATCAGGAGCGAGCAAACGATGACGTCACGCGCACATTTGCATGTACGCGTGCCCCCTTACGTAACGTCACGTGCTCGCGCGCGAGCGGCATTCCAGCGATTGAAAAAGAGCGCTAGCATGGCTTGCTAACGGGTTTGCTCGCCGGTGTTCGGCGGCCGCGAGCTGATGTCACTCATTATGACGACACTGCCCTGTGTGACGTCGGTGAGCGCTCTCGCGAGAGCCGGCCGCCGAACAGCGCTCTGGCGCAGTACGCGATGAGGGCAGCGGCACAGGTTGGTCGCGTCGGCTGAGCTCGGCTACTGAAGGTACTGTCTCCTCTTCTTCTCACGCGTTTCCAGCGCCTTTTCTCGGCGCATTCTGTTCACGAAGCTGAGCCGAATGAACGTGCGCAGCCGGACAAACCTGCGCACTATCCGAACGTCCGGAGAGTCTGGCACCTCGCTCAGTCTCTACCAGCGACTCGACAAGTCTCGGGCTGCGAGAGAGGCGATCCGGCTCCAGGCGTTGTCGTGTGCAGAAGGCTGCCACCATTTCCTTGAATTTCCCCAGCTACTTAGTGGAGGGGACACTGAGTCCACCCTGGCTCCGCAGCCGGGTCCATTGTCTCGGCTGACGCTGTCTCGGTGGAGAACGCCGAGGGAGCTCCCAGACTGGGGTCGAGTTTGCGGCACTTGGCTGACACGTAGCCAGCCGCGTGAGCCATGCCATACTGTTCAGCCGACACACCGTTCGGTCCACCGGCGAGGCAGCAGAGAGGGACGTGGTCGCACGGCTCTGACTGGCTTCTTCTAGAAATGACCTGGCTTCTTGGAGGTCGGAATCGACCTGCTGGTCCTCGGTTGGATGCTCCTCGAGGAAGTCGGCAAGGAGTGCGTGGTCCACGGCACCGACGTCTTCTGGCACTGATAGCCGTGCTTCCGCCGACAATGTCTGCGTCAGAGGGTTCACACCCAGCTCATGCTCAACCTCAAAACTGCAAAGTCTGTGAAAATAAATATATGGTGAGCACACTGCAAGTGTGATGACAGATGAACTAGCAAAATGTAATATTTGTAACTCTGATGATCATTACAAATATCAAATATCTGAACAATCACCAGTAGGGTCCAATATCAAATCAATATATGCACGTTGAAGCATAATGGAGTGTGAATTATCAAAACCATGAATTTTCTAGGCCTTTGAATGCCCAACTTAACTGCAATTTACACTACCACAATGTAAAATAATCATCTTCCAGAAGAAACAAACATGGATGTGGAAATGACATACATTCTGCAACTTTTAATTTTAATGTTAAATTGCAAATGTTGGTATAAGTATTATCCAGACTGCAAAGTTTGGCAAGGACGCCTCTGCCCCCCCCCCCCCCCCCCTCCATCGTTGCCTGAACACGCCTCTGAGCCACCATCACTGCTTCCTGAGAACGCCTCTGCCCCCCCCCCCCCCTCCATCGTTGCCTGAACACGCCTCTGTGCCACCATCACTGCTCCCTGAGAACGCCTCTGCCCCCCTCCATCGTTGCCTGAACACGCCTCTGTGCCACCATCACTGCTTCCTGAGAACGCCTCTGCCCCCCCCCCCCTCCATCGTTGCCTGAACACGCCTCTGAGCCACCATCACTGCTTCCTGAGAACGCCTCTGCCCCCCCCCCCCCTCCATCGTTGCCTGAACACGCCTCTGTGCTACCATCACTGCTCCCTGAGAACGCCTCTGCCCCCCCTCCATCGTTGCCTGAACACGCCTCTGAGCCACCATCACTGCTTCCTGAGAACGCCTCTGCCCCCCCCCCCCCCCTCCATCGTTGCCTGAACACGCCTCTGTGCCACTATCACTGCTTCCTGAGAACGCCTCTGCCCCCCCCCCCCCCCTCCATCGTTGCCTGAACACGCCTCTGTGCCACTATCACTGCTCCCTGAGAACGCCTCTGCCCCCCCCCCCCCCCCTCCATCGTTGCCCGAACACGCCTCTGTGCCACCATCACTGCTCCCTGAGAACGCCTCTGCCCCCCCTCCATTGTTGCCTGAACACGCCTCTGTGCCACCATCACTGCTCCCTGAGAACGCCTCTGCCCCCTCCATCGTTGCCTGAACACGCCTCTGAGCCACCATCACTGCTTCCTGAGAACGCCTCTGCCCCCCTCCATCGTTGCCTGAACACGCTTCTGTGCCACCATCACTGCTCCCTGAGAACGCCTCTGCCCCCCTCCATCGTTACCTGAACACGCCTCTGTGCCACCATCACTGCTCCCTGAGAACGCCTCTGCCCCCTTCCATCGTTGCCTGAACACGCCTCTGAGCCACCATCACTGCTTCCTGAGAACGCCTTTGCCCCCCCCCCCCTCCATCGTTGCCTGAACACGCCTCTGTGCCACTATCACTGCTCCCTGAGGACGCCTCTGCCCCCCTCCATCGTTGCCTGAACACGCCTCTGAGCCACCATCACTGCTTCCTGAGAACGCCTCTGCCCCCCTCCATCGTTGCCTGAACACGCCGCTGAGCCACCATCACTGCTTCCTGAGAACGCCTCTGCCCCCCCCCCCCCCCTCCATCGTTGCCTGAACACGCCTCTGTGCCACTATCACTGCTCCCTGAGGACGCCTCTGCCCCCCTCCATCGTTGCCTGAACACGCCTCTGAGCCACCATCACTGCTTCCTGAGAACGCCTCTGCCCCCCCCCCCCCCCCTCCATCGTTGCCTGAACACGCCTCTGTGCCACTATCACTGCTCCCTGAGGACGCCTCTGCCCCCTCCATCGTTGCCTGAACACGCCTCTGAGCCACCATCACTGCTTCCTGAGAACGCCTCTGCCCCCCCCCCCCCCCCCCCCTCCATCGTTGCCTGAACACGCCTCTGTGCCACTATCACTGCTCCCTGAGGACGCCTCTGCCCCCCTCCATCGTTGCCTGAACACGCCTCTGAGCCACCATCACTGCTTCCTGAGAACGCCTCTGCCCCCCCCCCCCCCCCCCCCTCCATCGTTGCCTGAACACGCCTCTGTGCCACTATCACTGCTCCCTGAGGACGCCTCTGCCCCCCTCCATCGTTGCCTGAACACGCCTCTAAGCCACCATCACTGCTTCCTGAGAACGCC